>PVKZ01003300.1:0-143083 GCA_004027375.1 Macroglossus sobrinus
TCTCCCGTGTGTTTGATAAAGGCCATAGGTAGTGAAGATATTTCAGAGATATGAAGAAAATAGAAATGACAGTACCAAGCATTTCCATTCAATCAGATTCCACGAGGGAAAAGTCAGTTTTGAACACTTTGAAGTCCCCGTATATGAACTACATATGACTCCACTAATATAAATAATCGCTCCCCAAAGGGTTTCCCACAGACTAGCTTGCGTCAAATAAGACCCTAGTGAAGTGCAGGAGACAGCATTCTGCATTCGCTCACATTCCAGGTGATAGTTCAAGACTAGTGCAGCCTAGCTCCAGAATGAGGCTCATCTCCCTCCTCCAGGTTTCTCAAAGAGATGGATGATTTATTTATTGTGTATTTGAGTCATTTACCTAGAAAGTGCATACTCGGTATGTGGAACGTATTAGCTGGTGAGAATGCTGATGGTTCACTGCCTCCACTTTCAGCCTCACTGTAAACTCCGCTGAAGCCTCACTCAGAGCCTGGGAACCAGGTCTTCCCTTCAGACTACCCGTTGCCGGGTAACCAGACTTCTGGCACTCAGTCTCCTGGGGAACGAGCCGCTTCCGCCTCTCTCCGACTCTCCAATCAGCGGCCAATGTGGCCTGCACGTGTACCTAGGGGCGGGGCCAGGAGAGTGCGGCGCCGCTGTTGCCTGGTAGAGCCGGCCTGCCTGCCCTGGAGAACTCCCGCCCAGCTACCCCGCCCGGGAGCCGGCGGCGTGCAGGACCCGAGGGCGGGGCGGTGCGCCGCTCCAGCAGAGCTCGCGCTGCCGCTGCGCCTCCTTCAGCACCTTCTTCTGTCCGCGGCTGCGCTCGCCTCCTCCAGGTAAGGAGCCGGAGGGCGGCGGGGTGAGAGACCTGGGCAGGAGCAGGCTGGGAGAAACAAATCTTTGAAGTGGTGCGGCATCGTGCGAGCCGGCCTCTGACCGCCCTGCGAAGACCGCAGATTCGGGCTTCGTGCATCCTCCAGGGCTTTGCCTAGTTGCCTGAGAATCAGAGTCACACACCTAGTTATCACAAGGCGCAGCAAGCCGCCAACATTTATGAATCTCAGCTACTGCTGGAGCGTCAACTATGATTATTACGAGCGACATGATTTCTTCTTCTTTTTTTTTTAAAGGTTAAGTGTATGTCTGGGATCTAGATTGTGATGCTCATTAATGTGCCCTCGAAGCGCTTCTATATTAATTACGTACCCTTTTGAAGATAGTCTTAATATTCAAGTCGTACAAAGAAAGCTGTGAGTAAAAAGGAAACGTTCCAGAAAAAAAGATGGCATTAAATGTGAGAGGCATAGTATATGTTAAATAAATCATAAAAGATACAGACTTTCTTGTTTTTTTTTAAAAAAATACTTTTTTTTGCATGCAAATACTAAAAGGAGCAAAAATGTAAGCTTTTTTCTATAATAATTAAAAACAATTGATTTGAATGAAATTTAGTGATAACTTTGATCATGTATCAAAAATAAGTAATATTTGTGTTTGTAATTTCAATATACATATTTATGGTAGTCCTTAACAAGGATTTGAAGAGAAACACATTTCTGAATGTTTCATAGTCTGAATATTTCAGGAATACTCTTCTGAAGAAACTCATTTCTCTACCAATTTTTATATCCAAAGGTGTAAATCTTTCTTGAACATTTAAGTAACCTCAAGTGAGGAAAAAGTTTCCTTTAGGTTTTGTTTCTCTACAAAATAAATTATTTGGGGGAACTTTTACAGTTCTCTTCAGGTGTACCTATCTAATTTCTTGCTCACAAATCACTAAGGAAGAGTCTCATCAACAGTGAAAGAATAATCTCCATGTGATTATCATGAACCACAGAATGGCCTTGGGTATTGTCTTATCACTGCTCTGCTAGGATTGGCTTGTGAAGATTATAGCTCTCATGGAAAATGCACTCACTTATGTCCTTTTGAGATTCTGCCTCACTGGTCTAAGTGAGCATAGTTATATCTAACTTGTGTGAAGGCAGAGATCTGAGACAAATGGTCTATCTTTCCTGTTCTGTAATCTAAAATAAATATAGTAATTAGCGAATATGAAAAAAGTTGTCAGTTAATTCAACACAATTTTAGGAAACATCCTTTAGTGCATTGTTTAGAAATTAATGTTACAATACTAGTTTTAGGTCTTTGCATTAAGGGTTCCTGGGAAGGTTTTTAAACCAAGGGCCTATTTCAAAGGGCCTGCATAAAAAAAAAAATTATGTATTTCTTAAGTGAACTCCACAAACTTACTATATAAAATGAGTAGTTGCATTTTATTATTTATATTGATCTGATTTTTCTGTGTTGATATCAGTAGAAATACTCAAACTGTGGGTTATCTCTGAAAACAATTATATTTACTCAAAAGTTTTAAAATTCTTCATTCTTTTTATTTTTAATAATAAAATACTGGTATACTAAAAATCTGTATCACCCATTAGTTACATAATAACTCCATATATTAGCCACAAATTAATTTAGCTTAGAAAAAAATGTTTTTAAATTCTTGTACTCTCACTTAAGGGACTTATAGGGGTAGAGAGTCTTTGTTATTTTCTATAGACTCTACCTGTAGCCTTTGGCCAAGACATAGATAAGCCAGGGGCAGTGTTTAAATTAGAAAAGAATAGAAATAATTTTATTTTTATTGTTTGTTTGTTTATTTTGCCCTAATAGAAATTACAAGTCTAACATGAATGAGTAGGTTGTCGCTTTCAATAAAATATATGCAAATTCTCCAGGCTACCTAATTTTATTACATTATGTAACTGTACATTATGTAACTGTAAGGCTACAAAGATAGTCAAAAAATTTTGAAAGATTCACATTTTTTTCCTGTATTCCAGAATTTATTTGAAATCTGATACAGGCAAGGAAGATAACCATTTATCAGATTACTAAATAACCACATCACTCAGCCATTCATGGCAATTACATATATATATATATATATATATATATATATATACACACACACACACACACACACACACACACACACACACACATATATATGTATATATATGCATTACTTCTACTTTCTGCAATTGTAGGATTATCTCTTTATATTTTGTATATCTATTCCATTTAGCAGATTAAAATATTAAAGTTAAGTTATGTAGCTTCCAATGTGTCTTCAGAACAGAGATTTCATTGAGAGTATTTTAATCCACAGAAATCATGTTGGGAGATTGGGAGAGATTTCTTTTACTCTGACTCCTCCTTCTTTTCTTTTGTATCAGAAACATATATTAAACTAAGAGTTGGTTGGCATTTTTCAGTATCCAAAACCATGCTGTCTTCTATGACAATCACATGGAGATTATTTTCTCATTGTAGATGAGACTCTTCCATGGAGATTTGTGTACAAGAAATTAGGGATACCTGAAGAGAATTGTAGAAATTCCCTGAAGAATTTACTCTGTAGAGAAACAAAACCTGAAGGAAACCTTTTTTCTTACTTGAAGTTACTTAGCATGTTCAAAAAAGGCTTGTAACTTTGGTTATAAAACTTGTTAGGGAAATACTCTAAAATGACCAGTTTTGACCTATACCTTTGTATATTGAAGGGAAAAATTCCCAGCATAATTGATGAGAAAGATTTCAAAAGTTCTCATGGTACAACAGGACTGTCACATTAAGAGACAAGGTTTAAGTTGTTTTCACTTGATTTCAATGACTAGACAAATATAACTGAAGATAAATTCAAACATTTGAAATAGACTAGACTTTGTAAAAAAGGCAACCTGTAGTTGGAACCACAGGTGGCACTTATCATACTAATTCCACATTATCAGCTACTTGAGTGAGATAATATTTTAAAATATAAGGATAAAGTCTTGCTTTTTATTACTTTACATGTACTACAAAGTGTGACTCAGCTGACTATCTCCTAAAACTCTGGAATTCTACATTATAATTTAAGAAATATAATATATGTATATATCATAGAAACAAACAGTAAAATAAATCTACAGTAAGGGTGTATGGAAGATAAATTATCAATGTGTTTTGCTATTATAGAGATCATATATAATTGTCATATTTAGGTAAACCTCTATCAAAAGATGTAAGAAATAATTTTTCATGCTTTGGTGAGGATGTTACCACATTCTATACCTGGTTTATAGATTTGAATGCTCAGACATGGAGAACTCACAGTAGAGTTTGTTAAATAATTTTCCTTATGCTTAGGTTCTTTGTTTTCTTCCACATTGTTGGCACTTTAACTTGTGAGCATATACCAGTATCCCAGGGAGGCCCATTTGCAATTATGTAAAATGGGCAGAATTTCATATAACACACGCAAAAGAACTCACTTTCAGATTGGAAAGTAGACAATAATTCTCATTACACAGATCCTGTTTGATACGCTATAGGAAAACTTTCATTTTCTAACATAAAACAGTTCTTCATGGAGTCTTGAAAATTGAAGCGTTGGTTAATAAGAAATAGGTAATATTTAATTAAGTTCGGTCATTTAAGATAGAACATTATGAATAAGTCTTAATGGAAAGAGTTATGTAACATTTTATTTTTTAAGGTCAACATGGTAACAGATTTGAAAGAGTCACTTAAGAATCTATGCTGGAAGGATCCTTAGAGACTATTTAATCTAACACCATTATTTTGTCGTCATTAAATTTTGAGGTCACTAAATACATAAAGATTATGCTGCTCAAAATTCGTCAGTGTGAAAACTGGTCTAGAACTTCAAACTCTGACACTCAGCATTGTGTGGCTCCCTAAAGAAGTCAAAATATATCACTAGCATCATCTTCCCTTTTATTATATTTCTTCAAGGGATTAATTTAGAAGTTTGAGTAATTAAGATTTAGATCTGTTTTGTAATTTTAAAATAATTATGTATATAATGAACAATGTGCATGTGATTGTTCTCATTACATAGAAAGTTTACTTAAAATATTAGTTATAAAAGTGTTTTCCCACAATTTTTACTATTTTTTTGGTTTACTCATTAATACAAGTTAAGTTTTGCTGTGAAGTCTTTTCTGACTTTTTGGGATCTAGTTACCTTAGAAATTCTTTATCTCAATGCACCCTAATGGTACGTAAGTATACGTAACCATCACATTTACAACAGAATGTCAAGAATATTACAAACAGGAAATTTTTGGAAGTTATATCTGAAACTTAGATTGTGGTTGCTGTCAGGTAACGTTTTGAAGGTGGGTGTGTTTATTTTCTAGACTTTCTGCCGCTTTTGCATCAGATCCCAGCTAGCACAGAATTACTCAAAGTGTAACTGGACCAGTAGCATCAGCATCTCCTGGGAGCTTGTTAGAAATGCAAATTCTCAGGCTCAACCCTGACCAAGTCGGAATCCCTGAGAAATCTGTGTTTTAATAAGCCTCAAGTGAATCTTCTGAAGGTAGAGTTTGAGAAGTATTGATATAAAGTACATTATTCCATGGAACCTGGTTACCTCTTGAGCTGGTAATGTCAATGTCCAATTCCACTTTTGAAACTTTTCATGGGAGTCCATGAACTACTAAATAAATGAGCTCATTCCTGATAATATAATAGTGGATACGTCTATATTTCAATAATAACTTTTTGGACATAAGTCTCACTTTCATTATTGTATTAGTTCATCTTTAGGGGGAATTTTATGTTGGCTAAGGGCATAATTTTCGATGAGTGGGCTATCAAATAAAGTAGCAACCTATATGATCTGTGCATTGGCCCTGCATTGTTGATACAACCTTTTACTTCTCAAACTTTAGAATTTTTTTCAAGCCTTCTATCAATGTGTGGATACATATTTCAAATAAATTTTTGGATTTATTGACTTTATGTGGGCTATTTCTTTTCATTTTAAAGCTTATAAGCTTTAAATCCATTTGATTTCCTTTGCTGGTTTTTCTCAATTGTCTTGCCAAGATAATTTTAACACCATTTGTCCAGAATAGGAAAATGCCAGTCTCAGTTACATGCCAAATGGGAGTCCCGATTTCCCCAGACAGATAGGCATAAAGGCCCAGACTATTTGAAAAACTCATATACAAAATCCGACTCACAAAACAGATTAATTAGAAGGGGAAGGGCTTCCTCAGGTTTACAGAACAATTGACTTCTCAAGTATTCTTTGATGAGGAATAATCCTATTTATAAAAATAAGGCTACATATGTTTGCCATGCTCTATTATAGAAATAACCCTATATCTTTTTATGACAAATATTTACATCTTTACATCATAATGTTTCTCTTAATGAAATATTTACTTCTAACTTCTTAGTTTATAAGTGAAAATATGTAATTTCACTTCTCTATATTTTCTGGCTCTCAGAACAGTCATACTGAAAGTATATGAATGAATTATTCAAGGAAAGTGGATTACTTCTTTGATCAAATTAAAAATCATTTCCGTATTACACCTCAAGAGGTTCTGTAATCCTCCAAGGACCTAGAAAATCTAATTCTATAATTCAAATCTATATGACTTTCATTTTGTTAGTTAAAATGTAAGGAAATATAAAAGTAAATATTCAGGTAGATAATGAAATAAGTGCATTCACTGCACCATATCTTTGAATCTGTGTCTTAGTCTTACATATAACGCCTGCATTTTGCTGATCAGGTATCAAATTGCTATAAGTGGTCATTTTATGAGTCCAAACTAGAACTACTATAATGACCTTATTCTTTTCTATTTGCTCCGTAATCCGGGATTTTAACAAGCTTAATACTGTATTTGTTGTGACCTATTTTATCACCTAAGCTTTTAAGAACATCATGATTTAACATATGTTGAAAATGCTTAGATAAAACCCACTGCCAGGCACGTTAAAGGTACACTTAGAAAAGGTAGACATTTAAGAGATTAATCTTGATTAGTAGAAAATACTAGAGGCAGTTTTTCTGCTAAATTATCTTTACTATTATTGAACTAAGGAAGTAGTTCTGAAGCTTTACTGAGCATATTAATCACCTGGGAATGATTTTAAAAAGCAGGTTTCCAGATCCCAAGATTTTGATCCACTAGTGTTAGGGCGTGATCCCGGGATCTACATTTTTAGCCAGTTTCTTAGTTAATTTTGATGCAAGAAACCTGAGAGCCACACTTTGAGATGCACTGATTTAGAGATCTTTAACATTTTATTCATCCTTGGTAACTGTAGTTCTGCATATCACGGCGAGAAGAGTGGTCATTTAGGATTAGGGACATGAGATGGAGAAAGATATCCTTAGTGGGCTAATGGCTAATTAAAAAAAAAAATCCTTCCAATTTTTTTTGCAGTTTCCAAAGTTTTCTAATAAGCACATATATTTTTTGCAAACTCACATATAGTGTATTCAAATTTAAAAAACACTGATTTTCAACATGCTTTTAGGGTTTTGTTTTTTTATTTTTTATTAATATAGGCAACAGAGTTCTATAAGAAAATTTACAAAATTCTGAAGAGTGTAAAGATGAATTCAACATAACCACCCTTAATCTGCATCCTGACAAAACTCTGACTTTTAGATATATATTTTATATATTTTTATTGATTTTTCTTACTATTTCTCTAACTTGCCAGGAAAATTCCGTCTCAGTCTTTACTTTTGCTGCTCCTTGTGCTTAACACACTTTCTGGCCAGATGCCTTTATATTTTGCCTCTCATCTCCTTCAAATCTCTGCTTAGTATCAACCCAGTGAGGCCTCTTGATACTCTTTTAAAAAATTGGAATGTCAGCTCTATCTCCAGAACTCCTTATCCTCTTTTTTCTGCATTATTTTCTCCATACCACAAATTCTTTTCTAACATACATCATTTACTTGTTTTTCTCATTTCCTGACTCCTTCCCACAAGTATAAAATCTATGGAAGGGCAAGATTTTTATGTTTTTCACAGTGCCTGATTAGCACGTAGTTGCTGCTCAATAAATATTTACTGAATCAATGAATGAATTGAGAAGTGATTATTAAAATTTTAGAAAATACAGATAAGTCAAAGGAATAATAAATTTTCAACTATTAAATAGCCAACTCTTTACCTTATGGTGTATATTCTTTTAGTTCTTAATGTGTATATGTCTTTGTGTCTGTATATATGTGTGTGTGTGTGTTATATATATGTGAGTGTGTTTTATATATATATATCACACACACACATTTTAAAATATAAAAGCATAACTGTTTATAATATGTCTCTTAATTTAATTACAGATTTTTTCAAGTCACTGATTTATGATTGCTCTTTACACATTAAGATATTTTATTTATATGTTCATATATTTTTATCTACTTTAAAAAATTTTGACCTTGCTTAGGGTATATAACATAAAAAATTGAAAATTAAAAAATATATGATTACTTTTATTTTTTATTTTTAATTAAATTTATTGGGGGTGACATTGATTAATAAAATTATGTAGTTTTCAAGTGTACTATTCAATAATACGTTACCTGTATATTGCATTGAGTGTTCACTATTCAAAGTCAAGTTTTCTTATATTTGACCTCCTTTACCCTTATCTACCTCCTCCCCACTTTTCCCTCTGGTAACCACCAAACTGTTGTCTGTATCCATGAATCTCTGTTAATTGGTCTGGTTCATTTATTACTTTCAGTTTCATATCACACATATCAGTGAATCATTTGGTTCTCAACTTTTTCTAACTTATTTCACTTAGCATGATAATCTCTAGATCCATCCATGTTGTCATAAATGGCAGTATTTCAACTCTTCTTATGGCTGAGTAGTATTCCATTGTATATATGTACCACCTCTTATTTCTCCAATCATCTATCAATGGTTTCCAATACTTGTTGTTTCCATGTCTTGGCCACTGTGAGTAATGCTGCAATGAACATTGGGACACATATATTTTTACAGATAATGTTTTTAAATATTTTGGGTAGATACCTAGAAGAGGAATTGCTGGGCCATATGGTAATTTTATTCTTAGTTTTTTTGAGGAACCTCCATACTGTTTCCATAGTGGTTGTACCAATTTATATTCCAGCAGCAGAGTATGAGGGTTCCTTTTCTCCCACAACCTCTCCCAATACTTGTTTTTACTTGTCCTGTTGATGATAGCCATTCTGAGCTGGTATCTTATTGTGGTTTTGATTTGCATTTCCCTAACAGCTAGTGATGTTGAGCATCTTTTCATATGTTTGTTGGCCATTTGGATGTCTTCTTGGGAGGAGTGTCTATTTATGCCCTCTGCCCCTTTTTAAATTGGTTTGTTTGTTTTTTAATGGTTGAGTTGTATGAGTTCTTTGTATACTTTAGATATTAGTCCCTTATTGGAGGTGTTTTTTGCAAATATCTTTTCCTCTTCAATTGGTTGCCTCTTTTGTTGATGGTTTCTTTTGCCATGTAGAAGTTTCTTAGTTTGATATAGCCCTGTTCATCTACTTTTGCTTTTACTTACCTTGACTTGGAGATCAAATTCATAAAATTCTCTCTAAATTTAAGTTCCATGAGTTTAGTACCTATGTTTTCTTCTATGCAGATTATTGTTTTGATCTTATATTTAGGTCTTTGACCCATTTTGAGTTAATTTTGGTGTATGGTGACAGATAGTTTAGTTTCATTCTTTTGCATGTGGCTTTCCAGTTTTCCCAGCACCATTTATTTGAAGAGGCTTTCTTTTCTCCATTGTATGATTTTGACACTATTGTCGAAAATTATTTGCCCATGTATATAGGAGTTCAATTCTCAGTTCTGTTCCATTTGTCGGTGTGTCTGTTTTTCTACCAGTACCATACTCTTTTGATTATTGCCACTTTATAGTTTAAGTTGGAATCAGGCAGAGTGATACTTCCAGACGTGTTCTTTTTTCTCAGGATTGCTTTGGCTATTCGGGGTCTTTTGTGATTTCATACAAATCCAGTGACATTTTGTTCTTTTTTCTTTAAAAAATACCATTGGGATTTTGATGAGGGTTGCACTGAATCTATGTATTGCTTTGGGTAATATGGCCATTTTAACTATGTCGATTCTTCCAAAACAGAATATATTTCTATTTCTTTATCTCTTCTTTGATTTCTTCTAATGTCTTATAGTTTTCTATGGATAGGTCCTTCACATGATTCATTAAGTTTATTCCTAAGTATTTTATTCTTTTTGTTGCAAATGCAAAGGAATTCTTTTTTTTTATTTCTTTTTCTGAAATTTCATTGTTATGGTATAGTAATGCTATGAATTTTTGTTCATTGATTCTGCAACTTTACCATATTTGCTTATTGTTTCTAATAGTTTTTTTGGTGGAGTCTTTAGGGTTTTCTATATAAAGAATCTTGTCATCTGCAAAAAGTGACAGTTTGATTTCTTTATTCCCATTTTGGATGCCTTTTATTTATTTCTCTGTCTGATTGCTCTAGTAGAACTTCCAACACTGTTTTGAATAAGAGTAGTGATAGTTGACAGCTTTGACTTGTCCCTGATCTTATAGGGAAGGTTTTCAGGTTTTCACTATTAAGCCTGTTAGCTGAGGGCATTTATAATTTGAGGTACTTTCCTTATATACCCATTTTATTAAATGTTTTAATCATAAATGGATGCAGTATCTTGTGAAATGCTTTTTCTGCATCTATTGATATGATCATATCATTTTTGTGGTTTATTTTATTTATGTGATGTATCACATAAATCAATTTGTGTATGTTGAACCAATTTGTTTGTTGAACCATCTATGTTGAACCCTGGAATGAACCCCACTTGATTGTTATGTATATATTTTTTTAATATATTGGTTGTATTTTATTTGCTAGTACAAAATTTAGAATTTTTGTATCTGTATTCATTAGAGATATTGGTATCAGCATAATGTCCATTCGTGACAACATGGCTGGATCTTGAGATTTCAAGCTAGGCGAAATAAGTCAGAAAAAGTTGAGAACCGCATGAATTCACTAAAATCTGGAAATTTGATTACGGCTGCATTGAATTTATAGATTAATTTTGAGAGAATTTATGTCTTTACAGTATTAAATCTTGTAACCCATTAACTTTTGTTTAGAATTTTCACATTTAACTTATGACAGAGATTGCTCTGTAATTTTCTTTTTTTATAATCTTTTTCAGGTTTTAGAAGGATATGAGTAATTGATAACTGATTCTTTTTTTTTTGTACTCCAAAAAATTTGTGTAAAACTTCCTTAAATATTTGCAAAATTTCACCAATGAAACTATCTGGGCCTGGGAGATTATCTGGAAAAATTTTAAATGTAGACTCATATTCATATTTAGGCTACTGAGATTTTCTCATTCTTTTATCAACATTTTTAACATATATTTTGAGAAATTTATTCATTTATCCAAGTTATCTATTATATTGCTTCAAATGAGTTCATAATATTCTATTCTATTTTGATGTCAATATGCTCTATAGTGATGTCTTTTTCATCTGTGATTTTGATATTTGTACTTTTTCTGTTTTTTTCATAATAAATCTTCTAAAAATTGTTTTAAAGGAACTAGCATTTGGTTTCGTTGATTTTCTCTGATGTATGTTTATAAACATAAATACGCTTTCTCTCTATTCAGAGTGATTTTCTTTTTCTACATTTTTTAAAGATTTTATTTGCTTTCCTCTTCTAGCTTTTTGAGATAGAAATGCAATCTTTGATTGTCTCCCTTCTTTTCTATTAGACTATATATATGTACACACACACACACACACACACAATCAATTAAGGCTATAGCTCTCTAGCTTCAAGCAGTGCTTTAGCTGTAAGCCACAAGTTTCTATTTGTTGCAGCTTGCCATTTAGTGCTGAATATTTTCTGCCTCCTATTTTTATTTCTTCTTGATCCAAGGATCATTTAGAAATGCTTTGTTTAATTTCCAGACAGTTGTGGATTTTCTAGTTATCTTTCTTTTATTGATCTTAGATTTAATTCCATTGTGACCAGAAAATTTACTCTGAATGAGTCCAATATTTTGGAGATTGGTGAGGTTTTCCTTATTGCTTAGCACATGGTTTATTTTTGTAATTACTCTGGGTTTACTTGAGAAGTATATGAATTGTGTCATTGTTGGGTACAGTATTCTATATGTCAGTTGGGTCAATTTTGTTGAATATATTGTCCAGATCTTTTATATTCCTATGCAGTTTTCTCTATTCCATCAGATATTGAGATTTGCTAAAGTCTTCCATTATGTTATGGATTTGTATATTTCTCCTTTAATTCTGTCATTTGTGCTTTATATTTTAAAGTTATGTCATTTGGTACAAACAATTATAGTACTGTCATACTATTCAGTTGAATTCACCACTTTATCCTTAACTAATATCACTCTACCTCTCTAGTACTATTTCTTGCCTTGACATTTATTTTATCCTTTATTTATATAACACCTTTCTTCTGTTTAAAAATTATATAGTATATAATTTTCTGTTCTTGGACTTTCAACTATTTTGTAACCTTATTTTAAAGTATGACTCCTGTAAAGAGTATATAGTTGAGTTTTTTAATAGTCTGCCAATTATGCTTTTAATTTTAATCTACTCTTTTAATATATAATTTATAATTTGATTTATATATACAATCAAGCTATTTATTTTCTTGCTCACAGTTTTTTTTATTAATTATATTTTCCTTTGTTTAACTTCTTAATAATGTTTATTTAAATTTAGTTACCTAGAAATTCTATCATGTAACTTTGACCCATTACAGTTAAAACAAATTCTAACTCCATTTATCTTAATCTCACCTTTTATATATAATTTAGTGCAAAAAAGGTTTTAAACTATATCATTACAATTATTATTTTGTATAGTTAAATTTAATTATATTTAACCACATATTTTCTTTTTCTGGTGATATTCATTATCTCTAACATTTTCATGTTTCTGTCTAGGATCATTTCTTTCTATCTGAAGAACTTCTTTTATATTTTTTTTCTAGTTTAGACCAACAAAAATTCCCCAGTTTTTGTTGTATGAAAACAACATTATTTTTGTCTTCAGTTATATTTTCACTGTGTGTAGAATTCTAGGTGTATAGTTGTCTTTCATAACTTTTCAAATGTCATTTTGTTGTCTTTCGACTTCCATTATTTCTATTGATCTTTGACTGTATTGTAGCCACTAAATTTTTTTTTTGTACTTTTCAGCATTTTACTGTGATGTGCAACTTAACCTGCTTGGGATTTGTTAAGCTTTAGGAACTTCATTTTTTAAAATCAATTTAGGAAATTTCTTCCTCTTTATTTTTTTTTAAATATTGATTCACTATATTTCCTCTTGTTTTTAGACTCCTATTCCATCTGTGTTTAACTTTCCAGCACATTTTATTGTTTCTTATGCTCTGTTCCAGTTTACTCTTTTTTCTCTATGCATTAGTTTTTGTACATACTACTTATTTATATTCCAGTGTACTAATGCTGACTTCTGCTATATCCAACTTACTAATAAACTCATTTAATGAACATACAATATAAAAAAAGTATATATATATATATATATATATATATATATATATATATATACTTTACCGTTAAAGTGTACAGCTGAAACTTATATTTCATTAAGCAATGTCACCATAAAAAATAAATTAATTAATTTAAAAAATAAAATAAACTCATCCATTGAGATATAAATTTTAGATATAGTATTTTTCAGTTTTAAAGTGTTCATTTTACTTTTGCTGTTTATGTATTCCAACTCTAGTAAAAAAAATACTTTAATTTTCAACTCTTGTTTGTAAGTTCACATTAAAAATAGTATGTGAACCAAATATAGAGGACAATCTGGTGATGACCAGACAGGAGGGGGATTGAGGGTTGGAAGAATGGGGTGCAGGGTTAAAGAAGTGCAAATTAGTAGTTGATATATAGTCACAGGGATGGGGAGCATGGCATAGGGAATGTAGTTAGCATTAATGAAATGGCTAGGTGGAGAGCCAGAGGAGAGAAAGAGCAATTGGGAGAATAGTTTTATAAACTATATAAATATCTAACCAATGTATTGTATACTCAAAACATAATAATAATAATAATAATAATAATAATAATAATAATAAAACTTCTGTGACCAAAAAAAATAGTACATGACCTAAAGAGAGGTACACTGTATACTTTATGACTTCATTACTAGAGATTAGAATCACTAATAACTGGAGAGTTTTGTCAGCTTTATTCATTTTTTGTTCAAAAATTGTTCTTAGGATGTAGCTATTTAATACTTTGAAAGGTCTGGTCAATGCATGCAGTGATGGGATGGGAACTATTTATACAGTTCTCTTCAGGCATCTGGAAATGTGCTCATGGCAGTCTGCTCCCGTGCTCATTCCCTGTGGAATAGTAGGAACTAAGGAGTTAGAGGACCTATTGTGGATGTGGCATTAACAGGCATCCACGTGGATGATCATTGTAGTCATTGGATCCTGCGACGCATATCCTCAATCTAGTCCATCTCAGCCCCCTTCAACTTGTTTCAGTAGATTTCAGTTTTTGCTTATTTCCTATTATGGGATTATTTATTCCTTGTGTCCATCTTCCTCATCTGCTTGTCTCTGACAGTGCTTCTAAAAATACTTCTGGATTAAAGAAGTATTAGTACCATATCTGAGAGTCTCCGAGAAAGACTCAAGTTAATGTGTTCCAAAATATGATGGCTGGGGGTGATAAGTAGGTCAGAAAACTTTAAGGGGAAAATAAAAAGATAAATAAAAGTATCCAAGTGAAATTATAAAATATAATCCAATTATACAATATATGTGCACAAGTTCATTTGGGGGTTCCCCCTCTAATTTTGTTAAGTATTAGGAAGCACTGCTGTATATTCTTAGTGTAAAATTTCTTTTTATTTAGATTATATGCTTGACAGCCGAAATGTGCACTTTAGCATTTTGTAGCAGCTCAATTTTATTAGAATAATTAGCATAAAAGAAACATTGTAAGCTTCCTAGAAATCCCCCTCATGACACCTTCCTGTTACTACTTCTTTTTCTCTGAGGAAAACTCTCTTATAATGTTTAATAGTGTAGATTAATTTTACTTATTTTTAAATTTCTCTAAATGGAATCCTGGGATATGCATCCTTTTATATTTGACTTTCAATCATCATTACATTATAAGGTTCATCCATTTTGTGAGGATAACTCATTTTAATTATTGCATAGTATCTCAATGTATGATTATATTACAATTTTTGTCTCCCATATTACGGGAATCTGGTTTTTACAGGAGATTTGTGTGTCTCCTCCTCCTTAGCCCTGCTCTATGGCAGCCAGATTTGACTGTATCTGTGGTGGTGTTGAGTAGGAGAGAATTTTTTGCATCTCCTCAAACAGTGGCAGATCTGTGCTAATGCTTTGGTACAGGATGGGAGCCTAAGTTATCTTCTTGCTCAAACCCCAGGTAGTGGATATCTTTTGCTTCTTCCCTTCTCCCAGAGGTAGTGGATCTTTGCCTAGTACCTGAGGTCAAGAAGGAGAGTTCTCTTTCCATTCCTAGAAGCAGATTAGGTTCTATTTTACTCTTCTCCATTGTACCTGGGAGGAAGGCTGTTTTTTTCCCCTCTTCCTAGTAGGGATGTTACTTCATATGATACAAGGACTGAGGGAAGTATGCAGTGTTTCATGCCTGTCACTATCAGGAGCCATTTGTTTCCTATACATCTGAGCCACAGGGGCAGACTGCCTCTAATTCCCCCAGTCTTTCTCTTAAGCACCCAGGTTGAGGTCTTTGGAGATCTTACAAATGAATTCTAACTCAGCTTGCCTCTGGGAGCTCCAGTGATTCTAAACTGATGCTCGAGCTCACATTGGCCTTAAGGAATTAATTGTAATTTTATCTGATTTTTTTTTCTTTCCCTCTTCTATGACAGTCACCTTTTCCTCTCATACCTTGTCAAAGGTGACACCATTAATGTGTCCTCTCTCTTCTCAGAGGAGCTCCTTACTCATTGGAATTCCCTTGATTGCTTTGTAACCTGACAATTTATTCACATCTTCCTCCACAGAGAATTTACTTTTGTTTTGGAAAAGCATTAGGGTAGGAAAAATCACTTAATCTAGTCATTGAATGAATTTATTTGAAGCTGAGCCTTAGTCTATTTCTATTTCATTCTTAGTCTTAAGGTGTAGACCCACATGGTTCTTACTGAAAAGACTCCATTAACATATCATTTTTCCTTGTCAGCATCTAAACTTCATTTTTTTTTTCTTCCAGCCTTATGAGATTACCAAAACTCTCTATAGCGTCTCAGTATTTCAGCCACTACTTTTATTTAGGCAAATCCTATTGGGAAAAATGTAGTGTTCCCCCACCCCACAACCACCACCACCAAAAAAAAAGGGTGCCTGGCTAGACTCTTTGGACTTCTCTTAGGATTCCCCTTCTTAGTCAGAGATTTTACATATTTTTATCTACCTTTTCTAATTTTCCTCAGTGGAAGAAGTGGAATATATACTTGTCTGCCAGTACCGGAAGCCATTTTCTTATAAATAATAATCTTTTAAAAATTGTGACTGTTCAAAGCATACTTAGTCAACTGTCTGTCTACTCTCTAACTCAGACTTCCTTCTGACATTTTTATGTAGGGTTTTAATACAGTTAGGATGGAAAACTCTCCCTGAATTGTAGTTTTAGAAAGCATTTGACAGCCACCTTTCACTAATTTTGATTCTGTCAGAGGAGTACCTATTCATAGTAAGAGTAGGCACACAAGTGATCCCAGATCTATATCAACTTGTGTGACATTGTCAGCGCTGAGCTGATGGAGAAGGGAAGGTTTCAGTGGTGAGACGCCCAGTTGAGAAAATGCACAAGGGGCCGACATGAGAATGACACAGCAGGCGCCAACTTTATTGTGGGGGATGCACTTCTGTTGCAGGGGGTGCAGTTCTATTGCAGGGAGTGTGCTTCTGCTCTTCTGCTTCCGAAGGGACTCCATGGCTCCACATGTATTAGAGGACAGTGGTAGCATTCTGACACACATGTGTGAATTACGTTTACATATTTTAGGTGCAGGAGCCCTACTACACTAACGTAACATTCTAAATTTGAGGTCCTATTCCTAGCCGCAAGCCTGGATCACAGCCAGACCTTGGACCCGCCAGGCCTGATACCCACAGACACCATCAACATGAGGAGCATTTACACTTCCTCAGTCTCTTTCACAACCTTATCCTCTTCTCTAACTTACCCAAACACAGTTCTAGACAGGTCAGATACAGATACATGAAAAGAATGATTTTGAGCAATGCCAGATATTTTATACATGATTTTATCCTGTTTGAACAAGCAATGGAGGCCTGTGCTTATTTTGCGTGTTCATTCTAGTTTGTTAGGAAGTTTAAATAAATATCACTGCTGTCTCAAAATAATGGAGACAAGGGCAGACTAAGAGTGTACAACTACAGATAGTACAATGGGTAAGAAAACATAACTTGGAGGTAATGAATTTAGTAGAGAAAAGGATAGGCTGCAAATGCCCAAATTTCAGAGAATTAAACCAATATCTTGGTCAGAGATAGCAGGTAAAACTGGATGGAAAATCTAAATGTAGAATCAAAGCAGATATAACTAAGACCAAGATTTAGGTATTAGGCAAAACATGTCATTTTACTCTGTTTAGGATTTTAAACAAGCATGAGTAAATAAAAACATTATCAAGTTCAGGCAGAAGAGAGCAGAATGAACATTTCGAGATCTGGTAGAAATAGGTTCACATACAATTACAACCAGAGAATTTTTAGTATTTTCAGTTTTAGGCCAGGAACTACCCACCACCTGTGTCTTGATTTTAATTCCCATATTTATAGTAGGATGTTGATAACTGGCAATATGACCATCTTAAGAGCAGGGATCTACTTTATTTGCTTCAGAATGCTGTATCTCTAGGTAATCCCAACCATCCTAACACTAAGAATGAGAAAGCATTTCTAAAATGGGAGAGGGATAACAAAATGGAACCACCACACTAGTATGAATGGATCGCTTGAATTATGTGCATATGTTTTCCTCTTGTGAAAAGAAAGACAACTATTTTTCAATGATTAATTGTTAGAGATGGAGAAAAATGAGATTCTTTATATAAGATTCTTTATATAAACAAATACATCTTGCTATATTCTGTTAATTTAAAAAATACCCTGTCTTCTAAAACTGTTCTGCTATGGGACATAGATTGTCATGATACTGTAAACCTTAAAAATCTTGCTTGTTTCCTACATTCATTTGACTCTGATTTCCTAATGTAGATAAGGTGAGAATGTTGATTTGATTAATCTCCAGTGAGTGTGCATGTCTTCCCGACTCAGGAATGTTGGTTCTCAGTATTACAAGGGGCAATGTACCAGTTAGCTATTGCCACAGAAATATTTTGTTTACAAACCACTCCAAAACTCAGCAAAATATAGTCAAAAACATTTATTATCAGCACAAGTTTAATACCGGGTTTTAAACAGGTTTTGGCTAGGCCAAGTGATTCTGCGTCTCACTGGAGGTCTGTGATTTGTCTATGACAGCTCCATTCCTTGTGTCTGTCATCCTTCTTGGGCCGATGAGGTAGCCATAGAATGTGCTTATATCAATGGCAGAGGCACAAGGGTGGGAATGCAAACAAGCTCTGTAGCCAGAGAGCTTGGACCTGGGATACTCTGACTTCTGCCTACATGTCACTAGACAAAACAAGTTATTTGGCAAGTCCAAAGGCAATAGGCAAGGTCATATAGTCTGCCCCCTAATGAGGTCATGGCAAAGGTGTAGACACAGAGAGACATATGAAAAGGTAAAGACCAACACTCAGACAAAGTTTGAATGCTAATGCCTATGGTAAGCTTTCTGACATTGCAAACATTTTGTTTTTCATTATCTTTATTTTCTTTATCATGATGACATTTAGCCTTTGATTATTATCATTTCCCTCTATCATTAATCTTAATAGGTAGTAAGGATATTCTGACTATGAATTAAGTTAAATTTGTGATTTTAACAATGTATTAGTCAACAAGACCATTGGCTAATACACAGATGTAAAGATGTGGAATAAGTGCCACCAGTTCTTCCTTTCTGTCTCAGTTCCTGCTAAGTGATCATGACACACTTCTCCTCCAAGGTCAGCTCAAGGTTTCAACTCTCACTTCAGACAGTCCTAACCAATCAAGGAGATGTGGGAGTTGAAAACTGTTTGCCATTCTTAGACTAAATGAACCAGATTCTGTTTACTCTCAGGTCATCAGAATACCTGGAGTACAATCAGGAAATATGTATTTCTATGCAAGATAATATTTCACCTGAGATTACGTGATATACAGTCTTTTGCTTTTTTAATTCTTACAAATATGGTAACTAGTGCTCATGGGAAAATATCAGGGAATAAGACGTAAGAACTGTTGTGTGCCCTGTAAACAAGACATTAATGTTAACTACATTGGATTTATAATGGTATAATAAATACATACGTGGTGCTTGGAATGATTATAAAATAATTTTATGATTTCAAATTTGCATTTTATTTTACTCTTTAAAAACAATTAAAAAAAAAACAATTTCTTAAATGATTTGGTTAGCCATTTCCTTACAAGGAATTGAATGGTGGGCCCATTTTACTTGTTGATGAGTATATTGCCTCTCACTTGGATGCTTCTTTAGACCCTTTCCAAGTTTTAATCACATGTGCCTTCAGGTTATTTGTTGTCAAACTCTTCTAGCACTGCAGGTGTAAGTTTATTCAACAAACACTTTGTATCTTCTGTACAATGTGAATAAGGCATGACCCTTTGCCATGGGGAACGCACAATTAATATATATGCAAATAATCATCATCCAGTGCATACAGCAATAAATTTAAAGGCACATGGGTGAAGGGTTTGGTGCATTTGAGAAGGTTTCAAAGAAGAGGGATATTTAAGTTGGATCTTGAAAGCCCCTAAATATGGAAGAGCTCGTTATTCACAGAAAAAGGGGAAGGGAGACATCTCAGGCAAAAGCCCTGAGAGCGTAGAATATGTTTAGGAATTGCAGTGAAAGCAGGGAGACTAGTAAGTAAATTATTTTATTAATTTGTTCAAGACATTGTGAGAGATTTTACTAAAACAGTGGCTTTAGGGATGGAGAGTAGGGCCTTTTGAGAAGACATGTTAAAGGTAGTTTGATAAGACTTGGTGATCAACTATAGTGGGAGGGATGGGGGTGGGGTGGGTAGTGATGATGAAAGAATCAATGATAGCTTGATTCTTTTAATCTTAGGTTACTGAATATAACATTCCCTGAAATGGGGAATGCAGGAGAAAGTAAAGAATGTTTGAGAGTGGTAGAAAAGGGAAAACCTCACTTGAAAGAGATAAACTAGGCTTTTACACTTTTCATATTGAGTTCACTAGGTAAAAGGCTGACTGATCTAGGGTCAGCAGGTAATTTAAAATGGAGTTAGGAGCTTGGCTTGGGTAGAAGTAGGTCAAGTGTATTAGAAGAGACTGGAACCTCTGCGATAGTGGCACAGTAGTTAGAGTTATTGGGCAAGTGCTAGATACAGGTTCAAGGCGGAGTAAAAATGCCTAATGCAGGACAGACACAGAATTGTTACTCAAAAGAGGATAAGCAATAGACAAGAGACAACCATGTGTGTGTGTCTGGGGTTGGGGCAGCAAATCCCAAGGTTAGGACAATGCCTGAGATTCCAATTCTGAGCAGTTAAGTGGGAACAAAAGGCTCTGTGGGAAATCCAAAGGCAGGATGGACAGCATGGACCAGATTCAGGGATGTCATCAAGAAGTAAACAAATGAAGCAAGAGGTTGTATCAGCGTTGGAACTTCCCAGGGAAGTGAGAGCCTTTTCCCAAGCAGATATTATTGAAACTATTCCTAGAGGAAATGGAAGAAGAATTCTGAAGAAGACTGCCATGTTGCATTTGATAAATTTTTAGAGTGGTAATGTTCTCAATCAGCTACAGTGACCTTTCTGTGTCATACAAGTGTGTCTTTCTAGGACAGAATAAAGGCTATATTCCTTATGGGGTATGAAAAGTGAAACACTCAAATTACTCAAATTGTTTTCTTTTTCATTCTGCCTTCCACCTTCTTCCCTCCCCCCTTTTTTCTTCCTTTTTTCTTCACTGAGATGTAAGGGTTTGATGAGTTTGGTCAGGAAAAGGTCACTCTGAACCTGTTACATGTTGAATGATGAACCTACACTTTAGAGAGGATATCTTGAAGCCCAGATATTCTCCAGTTTACCAAGATATCTCTTATTTAGCATGACTAGTAAATAATGTTTTTTCTAGAAGTGAGTAAAACTAAAATGAAATCAAATTCATGTGATTGTGATTCTCTGTTGAACATATTAGCACTCTATTCAGTCATGTGTTTTTTCTAAACTTTTTGAGGCATTTAGAGGTTAGCAATCAGCTGAGCTAGAAGCAAATAGAAATATAGGATTAGCTTTGTCATTATACAACTTTTAACCTAGAGGCTTTCTTCTAGCTTTATGTCTAACTCCTAAGGCTGAAAATGGAACTGATTTTCTGCTTCCTGTTGTTTCATGTTTTTCTCTGGATTCCTTAATACTGCCTTGGTAACTTTTAGAAATAATTTGCGCATTTCTTGCAAAAAATAAATCTAAAATTTTTTTTAGAATAAAAACTGAAAGCCTAATAAAATATTTGCTTCAACCTTCTCTGGTACTGAATAGTAACATAATTATTGCTTAATTTATTTTTTCTTAGTTGGATATAGGCTTCTGTCTTCTGGTTTAGCATTATTTTTACAGACACTGTTATTTGTAAATCATTAAAACTGTTTCAGGTGAAATGTGCGTACATGTCTAGGTCTTGTCTTGAACATTTCTCAAGGTAGATTTGGTAAAGCTCCTTGGTTGAAACACGTTGTTGTTGCTTTAGGTGCTGACTGTTGTGAGGCCAAGTTTCCAATTGCCTTGATTAAAGTAGAAACATCCTATGGCTTGGATGACTTACATTTCAAATTGGTTTGAGCAAGATGATTGGTATGAAGGACTGCAAAGAGTAAGCTATATTTATGTTATAATTATAACTTTCCGTGCTTTTTTTATGCTTTACTTCTCATTCAGCTGTATTACTGTGTCATTTATCTTTTAGATATTTTTGCATTACAGAATTCTGAGTGTAAATAAGATACTTATTTGGTAGATTTAAAAGCAGAGGTAAGAAAATAGAACATAAAGATAGTCATAATTATACATTGAAGAAAGGACTTTTTTCCTACCCTGGTTTCAGATGAATCTTAGATGAATTTTCAGATTGTCTTTAGGCTTTAAATATAAAATAAGAATTTTTTCTAATGAGATTAATATAATGAAAATAGCAATAATTTTGACTGTCCTTTTACATAAAGAAAATCATTTAATGAAATAGATGTGTATAATAATACTGTGTATTATAATAATGTTGTAAAAGAAAATGCAAAAATTTTCTGATGAACAGTGCCATGTTCTTTTTGATAAATTTTAAGGCAATTAATTATGTTTCAAAAGGATTTCCATTGTTACTATGGCAACTTCATAGTATTTCAAAGATAGCCATTCTAATCTCATTGCAATAGTACAAAACTGCTATTTAAAAATGCGGCGTATCAAAATGGATTTAGATTAGAATAATATATGATTTCTCTCTTTTATCTTTTTAATTGACAGTTTCTTAATTATTTAAATTAAGTCAATCTGTGGATTTTTTTTTTTTTTTATTAATGTGTGGAACAAAAGAGCCGGAATGTCTTTGTATTGTTTCACCAGCTTTTCCCCTGTTGTTTGAAGTCATATGCTAATAAAGATATGCAGTACTGAATTTTTCTTCCTCCTTACTTCTTCAGGTTCCTGTTCAAATCACATCAAAGATATTTTCTCAATATTTTAGTTCTTTTTAATTATCTCTTTAATCATAGATCTTCAACAGTTTAAAGCCTCTGGTCTCTTATGCTCTTTTTCAAATTTTTTTTTTTCTTCAACTATGAATCAAGATGGTAAATATCTCTGGAGCCAGTTAATATTTGACTCTGGAGGAAAACCCTCATGTTGTGAATCCTAAAACATTCTGCAAAAAAAGAGGTAGAGGATTAGCTGGAAGCTTTTCATCCTGAATTCCAACCTTATCTGGACATGATAAAATATTTCAGTTTATGGGTTTAATATTGGCTCTCCAGTCCCACTGGAAGCACATGCACACTGAAATGCCAGCATCCTTTGTATTGTTTGTAAATTTTGAATATAATAATAAGTGCATTTCTGATGTTGCAACAGAAAGCTGGGTTTCCAGTGCAGGCCATATATTTCATTGGGAGGTGGTAGGGATGATAGTCTAATTTGGAGAGAAGAGATGACTGATTCTAAGAAAAATGCTTCTTTACTAAAATTGTGTGTTCCTTTATAATGACTTTGGTGCAGCTCATGGAGATTATGCCAATTCAACATCCTTCCCTCCATCATAACTGTAGTCTGCCTTTTAATACTGCCATTGGCCGCTATAAATGAATTCCTGGTTCTGAGACAGTTTAAAATAGTAGCTGTTCTAGATACAGTTGACCCTCAAATTACCATATTGTCTTCAGGAGTTCGAGCTGCCTTTTTCTATAATGGATTTTTTAAATTAAAAATTATTGGGATGACATTGATTAACAAAATCAAATAAATTTCAGGTGTACCATTCAACAATAAGTTGTATATATATTACATTGTGTGTTCACCACCGAGAATTATATTTCCTTCTGTTACCAAATATTTGACACTTTCTTCCTATCTGCCTCTCCCCACCCCCTGAAAAAGAGTTTGAGCTTCTTTTGGCTTAAGTTTTGATCAATTCTTATATAGACATAGATGAGAAAGAAAAATTCTATTCAACATAATGAGAATTGACATATGAATATTGACTTTAAAGAGATAAGTTGGATTTTTTAAATTAAAATTGTAATTTAGAAATGTATTTGGAAAACAACAAGGTATTAGTTTGAACTTTAGAACACTAAATCAGACTTTAAATGTTGGCATAATTAATATTTATAGCATATACATATATATATATAGAATTCTAAGACAACAACACACACATATATATATGAACTTTATTTTAACTTAGTTTTATCATTTTATTTTTTGCAGTGTTATAACTATATAGCTATATTTAAAATTTCATTATTATTTAATATGATACTCTTGCATATTTAAAAACAAGCTTTAATATACAAATCTAGTGTAAATATACTCTTATCACTTGTTCTTTATATTTCATACACTTACTATGCAAATCATATTCACTGTAAATGTAAATGTGAGTGTGTGTGTGCTTGCATGCACTTGTGCATGAGATTGAAACTAAAAATTATATTTAGACTAGAAAAATAAAAGCAATATCTCACTAAGACTGTAGTTGCGAGGTTACTGACTCTACCCGTTGCCTGTAGAGTGAAGCAGTGCTCAGGCTGTCTTCCTGAATCCTTTATAAATCCTCATTATTTGGTGAACTACAAGGTTTAGTACTTCAGCTTAAAAGTATATATGTTGTTTCTGGGCTCAAAAGGTTATATTTTCTAAAGCAACAAATCTTCCGAATGGACATGGAATTGCTTAAGTTTTTCACATAAAAATGAAACATAAAGATAAAAAAGGGTACATAGTATTTATCTGAAATACATAATTACCTGCCATATACAATTAAAATCTATTTATCTGGATATGTGACATTTTATAGGATTATTTTTAAAAATATAAATGTATATTTTGAAATAGACCTTCATTTGAACATTTTCTATTTTCAGTAATGCAGAATCATTAATTTTGTAACCATTCATGCTGACTACAAAGATAACAAAAGCTCCTGGACTCAGTAACTGTAGATATCACTTAATAAAGACTATATAATATTATGTATATACATATATCTTATAATATTTTTGAAAAATAATCTAGAAGTCTCAAATACTATCACTTTGAATACATAATTCAGATTTATAAATGCAATAGTAGTTATATATTTAATGATTTTTAAATGTTTTATTCAAAATCATAGTTTTTTAAAAATAAGCTGCCATTTTGTTTTGTCCTATTATTGTAATAGCTGGTCTGGACAAGTTATTCCAACTCTGAATTTAAAAAGGATTTACATTGTTGGACTGTAAGACTTATAAAAGCTGGTTAGGAACAAGGGCATACCAAATTATATGACAAAATTGAAATGTTTATATTATTAAAATTTGGAAAATAGAAACCAGCAAATCAAGATATACGAAGTAAAAATGTATTGACATGGTTTCAGGTAATTTATTTGTTTTTAATAAATGAAAAGTTAGCAGAGGAACTTCTTGTTTTCAGTCTGGCATATAAAGAGCTTAGATGTCTTCACTCTAACCTAAAACAATAAAAAGCTGAACGAACTGAAAAATAACAACTTTTCTTAGATCCGTGAGAGAAGTGAGGTCACGAAGCAGACTGCTGCCCCCCAAATTGGAGATGCAGACAGGCAGATACTAGAATCACAACGTACTAGAGCCAAAAACCACCAGCAGAAACCTCCGTGGGAAGCAGAGCAGAGTAGGAAAACCTGAACTAGAGTTCCTGAATTGCCACAGACTCATGTAGCAAGTCTGTGAGTCTTACCTCCAGGATCTCTAGCAGGCCCTCAGTATTAATACCGGAGAAAATCCTTTTATACTTCTGGTAGGGGGAAAGGAAAAGGAACCATTTTTAAATATGCCAGAGCATTCTCTTCTCCTTAGCAAGGCTGTCCTCAGGAAAAACTGTTTTACCAGAGCCTAACCTGCTAGGGTTAAATCAGAGCCTAACCTATTCAGGAGAAGTGAAATACCCATCTGCAGTCCCCTCTAGCCATTGTATCCCACCTAAAAGGGAAAAACACCAAGAATTATTGGTGAGGTTCACATTCCATAGCCACAGGCTCATCAGAAGATAAGAGACCTAATCGTAGGACTAAAAATGATTCCCTTTCTCCCATACCTCACCACTGTATTACTAAGGGCCTCATTACCCACTCATCATGTTCTTCTTTAAACAAAAAGATACAGGGCACACTAAAAGGCACAAAAACACAATTTAAAGCATCAGAACCAGAGTAAGATATGGCAGGAATTTTGGACCAAGAATTTTAAGAAACTATGATTAATGTGCTAAGGGCTTTAATGGAAAAAAGTGGATAACGTGCAAAACAGATGGATAATTTAAACAGAGATGGAAACTCTAAGAAAGAATCAGAAAGAAATGTTAAAGACCAGAAACGTAACAGAAATGAAGAATGTGTTAGCAAGCTGTTAGTAGACTAGATAGCTGAGAAAGAATCTTTGCGCTTGAGACTATGACAATACAAAACAAAACAAAAGCAAAGGAAAAAAAGAATTTAGAACAGTGAAGAATTGTGGAGAGAAAGGAATAGAAGCGATAATTGAAGAAATAATAACTTAAAATTTTTCCAAATTGTCCGACACCAAACTACAGAGCCAGGAAAGTGAGAAAACACTAACGTAGGATAAATGCCAAAAAAACCATACCTAGACAAATTATATTTAAACTGCAGAAAATCGAAGAGAGAAAATATTAAAGAAGCCAAAGGAAATAAATTTACAAGTTGAGGAGCAAGGAGAAGAATTACGCTGGATTTCTCAGAAACCGTGCAACCAAACAAGAGGACAGTGCAGTGAAATATTTAGTGTGGAGAGAAATAAAACACTAACCTAGAAATCTGTACCCTATGAAATGATTTTTCTAAAGTGAAGAAGAAATAAAGACTTTCTCAGACAAACAAAAATTGGGGAATTTTTTGCCAGTAGACCTGCCTTGTAAGAAATGTTAAAAGTTCTCCAGAGAGAAAGAAAATGATATAGGTCAGAAACTCAGGTCTACATAAACAAGAGTTTCAGAGAATGAATAAGTGATGAGGAAATAAAAACTTCTTTTTTATTTTTAATCTAACAACAAATAACAGTTTTTTCAAAATAAAAATAATAATGTATTTAAATATGTATGCTTTGCGTATATATATTCATACACATATATATATATATAATGTGCTATGTATACTTAAGTATAAGAGAAATAAATGACAGTAATGATATAAGGGATAGGAAGGAGGAATTAGGAGTATTTTATTATTTTAAGGTACTGACACTACTCAAGAAGTGGTATAGTTTTTTTGAAAGTAGGCTTGAATTAGTTGTAAATGTATATAGCAAATTTAGGTCAACCACTAAAAAAAATTTTAAATGAGATATAATTAATTGATATGCTAAGAAAGAAGAAAACCTGAATAATATAAACTCAATTCAAACCACAAAAGAAAGAAAAAGTGGAGCAGACAAAATAAGAACAAAGAACAAGGGCAACAAGTTAAAATAGTAAAAATATGGTAGGTATTAATCCAACTGTATCAGTAGTGACCTTGAATGTCAGTGGTCTAAATGTACTAATTGTAAGACATCTTGTCAGAGTGAATCAAAAAACAAGACCTAACTATATGTTGTCGACAAGAAATGTATTAAATATAAAGACACATACAGATTAAGATAAAAGGTTGGAGAAAGATATACCATGCTAACACTAATCAAAAAATGGGGACAGTTGTATTAATTTCAGACAGAGAAAACTTCAGAGGAAGGAAGGTTGTCGAGGATAACTGCATGCCTGGGCTTATTTACACTAACATCCTCTGCCTCGCCACATAAACAGTTCACATTCAGTAGTTTCTAGCTTCCTCCTGTCACAATGAACAATATTGATAACCCAGTTTGTATTCCTGCTGTGTACCTCAAATAGTTCTTCTGAGACTATAGAGTCAGTATAAAAACTAAGTTTTATGATAGACATCATAGTCCTCCTACTTTTAGTTCAGTGTTTTACATTTGAATTTGCTGCCTTGAGCGAATTGCCAGTATTTAAAAATGGGTACATTTTACATAAAAATGTATTTTTATTTTACATAAAAATCTGGACATTTTTGTTCTATAAATCTGGCAACATGGCGTGGCCCTCTCAGGTGGTACCAGAGCCCTTTAAATAAGCTGTGCACTTTCTCTTTCACTCTGGTCCCTGTCATTCCTTATGCAGTTCCCAACCCTTGGCCGAGTGTCATTGATCATTTTATAATCTCTTGCTTCCCTAATTTAAATCGCCTGCCTCAATATCTATAGACTTTTGAGGATTTCGACTCCTGTTCTCTGAAAATGTAAACTGAGATTAATAGTACTAGTAGAAAATATTTTCAAGGCGTAAGGGTAAGGATTGAGGAAGATAGATGTAGAACAATGAAGAAATAGTTTTTTGAATAATGAAAATAATTGATGTTTCTCCAAATTTGTTTTTCAAGGCAAACATGTCCCAGGTAAGGCAAGTGGGACTGCTGGCTGCTGGATGTCAGCCATGGAACAAAGATGTGTGTGCTGCCAACGGAGACAGGTTTGCCTATTGTGCTACCCTAGCCATCTATATTTATCAGGTAAAATAATTCTGGTGCTTTTTGATTTTCAATTTTATTAGGTAAAGTTAATATTTAATTAATTATTTTTAAATCTGTCATGTGAAAAGCTTAATGCTATAATTTTGATATTTATATTTAATATTTTGTTGCCATTTCTAGATTAGTTTTACAAGTCAAACTTAGAAAATGCTTATATCCTAGTATTAATTTATTAGCAAAATTTTAATTTCATAATCCTTTTTGTACTGTTTATAAAAAAGTTTCTTTAAGAATTAAAAGACTCCATTTTATGAATGAAGAGCAAGTACTTTTAATTCTTCTTAACTATATATTCTCATGTAAATAGATGGAATTCATTTATTCATTTGTTTCAAACTGTGCTCAATAACATGCAATACGAAAAAATTGTCTTATCAGTTGAATAATATGGGTGGTCTGTTAGAGATCATTATATTAAAAATAGTGAAGATATTATATATTTTGAGATGTTCTTGGGATAAAAAACTTTATAACTATATTTTTTCATGTCCTAGCTCCACCCCATCTCTTATCAGTTCCTAATATACAGAGCCAGTGACCTTCCGAATTTCTCTGTATAGAGGTGCCATAAGCATCTTAAATCTAAGTCCAGTCTTTCTCCTTAAACCTAGAGTCAGTATTTCAGTGCCACTAGCTAACTATTCATCTAAACCAGAAATGTGAGAATTATCTTTGATTCCTCTTCTACTCATATGCTATACCTTTGGTAATCAGGAGTGATCCTCATATTTTATATCTTTCTCTATCTTTAGATCCTTCCCACCTAACTTATTGTAATGATTTCTTAATATTCTCTTTGTCTCTACTTTGACTCCCTTTAATTTATAGCTCAGTGTAATCAATCATCTGTAATACAAATCTAAAATTTTAAATCTTCAATTGTTCCTCATTTCCTAATATTAACACCCAAACATTATCGTGTGACACTGTTTTGCAATCTTCATGTCTCTGTCTCTCTCTCATCTTGTTTTCCTGACATATAATTTCATTATAAGATAATTTCATTTTCTAAAATATCTCAAACTCTTTTATATCTTGTCTTTGCTTACATTACTTTTGCAGTTTGCCAACATTGCCTGTCTAAAGAATATTGCCTCATCTTTCAAATCCCACTGAAATGTATAAGCTCTTCCATATTCTGCTTTTTCTTCCTTAGTGAATAGTCTTATAAAATGGATTCCCTTTCTCCATGCTTCCATTTACCAGCATGAATCTTCCTCATCTTTCAGTGCTCAAGTTATTGTATACTCTCTGACATTTAATAGATATTTACTAAATGTTTCTTGAGTGATTTTTTTTTAATTTTGAAACACTAACTCTTTTCAGTTAAGAGTGAAAAAAATATTGCTAAATTTATTCTGGAGTAAAATTTCTTTTAATTACTGATAGTATTGTAGTTTATTGAAATTTTAAGAAATAATAGCATTACTCTATAAACTAATTATTCTTTCCATAACATAGAGTAAGATTTTATGTAGTTCATTTCTCAAGCTTGTGGAAATGTCCAAATCACAATGGAAGTCCAGTATAATTCAAATTTTTTCACCCCCTCATATCGAAGACAGTAGCAAATGCTCTAAATGCCTTCTTTTTTCTTCCGTCTATTTTCCTTATACTCTACTTATATTCTCAAACTCCCCACTTTCAAATTCCTCCTACAGAATTTCTCCCTCAGTCTTAAATCCCTATCTTCTTGTCTCTTATTCTCTCTTAAAGAAGAACTTAGTAGGCTAGGCAAACTATTTTCCAAAGGAGTAAGGAAGGTCAGAAAGTTTTTTTTTTTTTTTAAAGAAAAAGTAAGATTTATTGAGAAGACAGGCCAGGCTAGGGAAAGCTAGGGAAAGCAGCCCTGTGGAATTTGGGAGGTGAAGAGATAAGACAGTACGCCCCAAAGGGAGGGCCAGGTAAAACACTGTAACCAGAACTTGATTTTTTTCATGCTAACTTTTATGACATTTTATGACTCGAATACTTTGGGAGTATTCGAGTTATAATTGTTAATATAAGAAACCTAACAAGAAAGTTTTCATGTTTTAAAGACTAAAACAGTCTAAAAATTACCCTGATTTAGAAGTGAATACAAAAAATTCAGGTGACAGTTTAGAGTCCACTGTAAAAACTTGTTTCAAAGTATGCAAATAGAAAATTATATTATTAAATGGTGAGTTAACAATTAAGCTTATATAAATATTGTTTTAAATGTAATCATTAAAGTAATTTGAAAATTATTTTATATAAATATAAAATATTACAATTATTTTTCAAGGAAATATTTACCAAATGACACCTAGAGTCAGTGTACGATGTCTGATGGTCTGTCACAACTTTGTGTAATGACATTGATGTATTATTAGATTTTTCTGAACTATTAAATGATACTTATAAATGTCATAAGAATTTTTCTTTAATCATTGAACTGTAAGGCACTAATATATTGTATTAACTACTCTAAAATTAGAGAAATTTCTGGTACATGTCAATATAATAGCACAGCCTCATAATACTGAGTTGAAAATATAGTTGGAATGTAATAATAAGTTTCTACAAATAGTTCAGTACTTTATATTGTGCTTAAGATACAATTTGGATAAGTTAAATAGTAGAAGCAGTGAAAATCATTGATATGCACCATACCTTTTTCATACATTTATTATATTTATAAACTCTTTCATTGAATTTCTAACTTATAGAGCAGTTTTTTTTCTAATAGGTACCTTAGACACATTCACAATATCTACCATAGGTAACTTAAATTACTAAATAATTTAAAACTTGCAAACCTATTTATTTCTAAATGTACAGAAAATACATTTATATATTTAAACATGACAACTTACAATTATTGTAGCTGCAATATTAATCAGATGAAAACTCCATTGGTACTGTGTTATCTTTAGTAATATTTTCATCCAGAGGTGTTTCAGAAATAGCTGAAATTCAAGTAGTAAGAGATAAAGTAGTAGAAGATAAAGCCTTAGGAAATAGATCATTAGTCAAAATTTTATGCAGAGATGTTTACTGCAGCATTATTTGGGATAGCAAAAGTTAAAAGTTGCTTAAATTACAAGGAGTAGCATAATGGCTCAGTCATTCAATAATATTAACTGAATATCTTCTTTTGGCCAAGTATTTCTAGGTACTAGGAATGCAACTATGAACAAACCAGGCAAATTCTTCTCATGGAATTCATATTAGAAAGATAGGGGGCATAGAGAGGTCATGAAATAAATAAGTAAACAAAAAATAAATGTTTCAGGAAGAAATGTGTTCTACCTGGAATGTAAAAACAGGTAATAAGATAGTCATTGATACCAACAGCAAAGGCAACAAAAATAAAACTAAACTAGTGGGACTCTATCCAACTAAAAAGCTTCTGCACAGCAAAAAAAAAAAAAATCATCAACAAAATAAAAAGGCAACCTATGAATGAGAGAAAATATCTGCAAATCATTTATCTGATAAAGGGGAAATATTCAAAATTTAGAACTCATACAACTCAATAGCAAAAAGCAAACAATCTGATTTTAAAAAGGGCAGAGGATCTGAGTAGACATTTTCCAAAGAAGACCTACAAATGGTCAACAGGTATATGAAAATGTGCCCAACATCACTCATTGTCAGGGAAATGAAAATCAAAACTGCAATGAAGTGTCACCTCACATCTGTTAGAAAAGCTCTTATCCAAAGGACAAGAAATAACAAGTATTGGAGAGATTACAGAGAAAATAGAACCTTTGTGCACTGTTGGTAGGAGTGTAAATTGGTGCAGCCACTGTGGAAAACAGTATGGAGGTTTCTAAAAAGAGTAAATATGGAAGTACCATATGATCCAGCAATTACACTTCTGGGTATTTATTTAAAGGAAATGCAAACAGTAACTTGAAAAGATGTATGCATTCCCATGTTCACTGATGTGTTATTTACAATAGCCAAGACATGGAAGCAACCTAAGTGTCCTTGGATAGATGAATGAATAATGAAAATGTGGTGTACATGCATACAATGGAATATTATTCAGCCATAAATAGAAGGAATTATTGCCATTTGTGACAACATGGAGGGAACTTGAGGGCATTATGCTAAGTGGAATAATATGCTCAGATAGAGAAAGACAAATACTGTATGATCTCACTTATATGTAGACTATAAAACAAAAACAAACAAAAACCCCCAAACTCATGGAAACAGAACAGATTGGTGGTGCCAGAGGTGGGAGGTGAGGATGGGGTTGCAAAATGGATGAAGGTGGTCAAATTATTTAGTAATTTAAGTACAAACTTCCAGTTATGAAATTAAGTCCTGATGATTTAATGTACAGCATAGTGACTTTAGTTAATAATATTGTATGTATATTTGAATGTTGCTAAGAGAGTAGATCTTGAAAGTTCTCATCATAAGGAAAAAAGGTGTAACTCTGTAGTGATGGATGTTAATGAAACTTACTGTGGTGAACATTTCACAATATATACAAATATTGATTCATGTTGTATGCCTGAACCTAATATAATGTTATACATTAAATATATCTCATTTTTAAAAAAGATAAAATGTGGGACAGTTTCTGAGGAGGGGTATGAATTTATTTAGATACCGTGGTTAGAAAACACCTCTCTAAGGAGGTGTTTTTGAAGTGAGACCTGAACAAGAGAATGACTAACCAAGAGCAAATCCATGGGGAGAGCATTCGTGGCCAAGGGTAAAGCAGAAAATGATTTTGCTGTATTAGAAAAACGAGAAGGTCAGAGCAAACAAGGAAGAACATGAGACCAAATGATACTAACCAGATAGAAGAGATTCATGATGTACAGTGTGGAAGACCGTGTTAGCAGTTAGAATTTTACTGCAAGTATATAGTTAAAGATATTGGTGTAATAAATAATTAATATAATAATGAAAAACTCTTCAATAACACTGTGAAAAGGTTGTTATGTGTTAAAGGGAAAAACCACGTATAATAAAATGACCTACAGTATAATCTCAAACATTTTTAAAATGATAGAAAGATTATTTATAAAGACATAGGAAAAATAGGCTATTCTTTTTGTCTACTTATATATAAGAACACAATAGAATGCCCCATCCAAAAAGCAATAACATAAAACAGGTCCAATGACACCATTGCTCTGCAAACTTTGGAACTCTTAATAATGTAATAATGAGCAGTTAGTTTTTTAACCTAAATTTTTTTGATTCAAATATAAGTGAAAAATAACAGAAAAAAATTTCAAAGCAAGTTTTTTAATAAATAGATATAGTATAGAAAATATTATTAAACTGTAAATTATTATGCATATTTAAATGTACATCTATTTTTGCCTTTTTTAAAATTGATATTTTAAAATTTAATTCTCTCATAATTTTTTTAAAAAGTTTCTTTCAGCTGATTGAATACCCCTGAAAATAGACCAAATCTTGAAATGTGTTCCTATCTTGTTACTAGGTGTACTAATTTTCATGTATGTAGCTTTTTAAAAATAATATGATTATTAATAGAAAATGTGTAATCTAAAAAAAGCACTGAAATGTTTTATTTATGTATTTTTTTAGTTGGATCACCGTTATAATGAATTCAAACTCCACGCAATTATGTCTGAACATAAAAAAACAATCACAGCTATCTCTTGGTGTCCACACAACCCTGATCTGTTTGCAAGTGGCAGTACCGATAACTTAGTGATCATTTGGAATGTTGCAGAACAAAAAGTCATTGCTAAACTCGACAACACAAAAGGTATATTTGTGACTGGGACTTATTTTATTGAATGAAATATTTTAATTTCAATAAGCAAAGTATTTTATTTCAGTTAGCTCAGGTTTTAAAGTAGTGTTTTTCAAACTATCTAATGGTAATCTAAGAAATCCATTTCATGTAACTAATTATTGTGTGTGTGCATATGCACAAAACTGAAACAGAATTTCATGAAATAATTATACTTGGCACACTGATCAATTAAAAACATAGTAAATACCAAATAATTTCATTAGTATTTAAATATAATATAAAATTTTTCGAAATAAATATAAAAATAATAGTTAGATAATATTTTATTAATGAGACAATTATACTTGCCCATTCATTACTCTATTCCAATCTGAAACATAACACGGACAATATCATACCTATCTTCAGTAACCTGCTGAGCTGGTTTCTTTCCTTTATTTCTCACTTGGTCAAGGTAGAAAGTCCTAGTTCACACAAATAGGTCTTAATGAATTGAATAATATCACTACATTCTTTCTACCTAGCATTGTAACTCATAATAATGATGAAGCTAAGTAATCATTTTTCTGTGTTAAATATCACAATAATTCAGTCTCTTTTTTTGAGCACCAAGTGTAGCCTAATTATTGATTCTGGTTTTGAAAGCTGCTGCTGGATACATTTTCCATATTCATTTTCTTCTTTAAAAATTACTGATTATAACTTTGAGGTGGAAAACTGAGATGTGACAGTCTCACTAACTTTATTTTATTCAAAATTTCTTTATAATATTCTCTTTAGTATGTAGCAACAATATTGAGAATTCATAGGCGATTTTATTTAAATCTTGCTTCCAAAATAATAATAATGCCTTTTAGAACCTTTGGATATATTTGCACATTTAGTAAATTGCTTTTTTCTTTTCAAGTTTAGGTCATTATGAATGCTGAAAATACTAGAAAAATATACCAATTTTGTCATGTAAATTTTATTTTTAAAAAATATTTGCTAAACAAGGTTAATTTTTTATCTAGAAAAATGTAAATCTCATTACCAAATGTATACATTCTATTTTTTCACTTACTACAACCACTGAACTTCGTTATTAATGAGGAAAATACGTTTAAAAGTCATTTAGTGAGCTTTTATTATTGTAATGGTTTTCCTTAAGATTTTTAATACTTCAGAGAGAAAAATATTAATTGCTGTTTTTACATCACAAAGCTTTGTGACAACATATTATTGTATTGTCATCTAGTTTATCTACTGATTTGTCATCCAAGCTTTGTGATGTATAAACTGCAATTGATAGTCTCAATTAATATTTTTATGTTTTTCTGGTCGTATCTGTTTCTCCACTAACCCCAGATCCTACAGGCTTTTCCAGTGTTGTTTATATTGATCAACAGTGCATTTTCCCAGTACTTTAAATCTAACTTTGTATGAGATTAATTTTAAATAACACAATAAATACTTATTAAAATTCTTCCATATTTTATGTGACATAAACTAAAAATGTTACACAATGTCACTGTTCTCTTAACGTTGTCACACAAAATCTCTACTAGACTATAACTACATATTATCTAAGTGTTATGCGAAACTACAGATTAGACAACACATTATTGTATCATCACCGAGTTTAGCTACTGATTTGCCATCAAACATCATATATATCACATCCATTCATGGTGAAAGAGTTTTTTATTTATTATCTGTGTGCACCATAGCTACCTTTGCAAGTGAATATGCATTTAAATAAGACTTTTCAAATGAACGTTATTAACATTTGATTAAATGTCAGGTAACAGTTTTAATGACTATTACATATTTCTTCTTTCCCTGAAAAATTTTAAAGACCTATCAATAAATTCCTTGTATTATTTCCAAATATCTTCTTAATTTGCAATTTTATTTACAAGAAAATACGAATGAAAATTTTGGTCTTTTTCATTTTAAATAATTGGCTTTGAAATGTCTTAGCTTTATTTTTTTTTTCTTTTCAGAATCCAGTTTAAGGAAAGTTGGAGTTCGCCTATCAGTTTTCTTAGTATTAGAACTTTCGTATCCAGCAGTTAAACTTGAACCTGCCTCTGTATTTTTTAATTCATCATTTTTTTCTAAAAGTTTAAAGTTACATTTAAAGGAAAATGAATATAAATTTGTTTAAGTGTAAAATGTTAAAATTGTAACCAGCTTGAAAAATGTCACAGTTAATTTTTTTTCTAAAAAAAAAATAACATGAATAATATACTGACCTACTTATCTCAGAATCTTATGGGACAATTAAATGAGTTAATATTTATAGACTTCTTAGAAGTGCTTGCATGTAATAAGCCTCTCTATATTCATGTTTTCTATTATAACTTAGGACATTTTTCTTGTCCATTCTCTTCCTTGCTGCCTTCATTGGAATACGTGTTCAGAGAGCCAGCATTCTAATGGCTTTCTTCAAATGTACTCTGGTGGTCTGATCCATACAGAGTATCTTATCCCTTATTGGGGAAATTCCACCTCCATTAATGTATCCTAAGACTACATCAGCTTTTTTATTAACCTTATTCATATATTCATTCATTCATTCAAAACGATTTATAGAGTTCCCATTATATATCAGATCCTGAACTTGATATTGGGTTTCTAGTTTCTCCCTTTTGGCACATGATAGGCTACTGACACAAATTGAATTTACTGTCAATAAGCAACTTTTGACTCTGTCTTTGTTTATACCATTTTCTCTTTTTGAGAAATATTTCTCATCTATATTTATTTAAACTCTGCTGTTCCTTCAAGATACAATTCAAATCCACTTTACTTTCCAGGACAGTATCCCAATGGTCATAAGCCTTATACACATCGAAACCATTTGGAAAACCTTGTTAAAAAAAGATTTCAGGGCCCTATTTCATATGATGTCATACACATATTTAGTTTGGTGATTCTGATGCAATTGATTAATGTATCTGTGTTGGGAGATTCATAACCTCTCTCTTGTCTCATAAATTTACCATAACATTTACTTTATAAAAGGTTTATTTGATTACATTAATAGTGGAGAGATTAACAATTAACTTTTGTGTTTTGTCTTATAGTTTAAAAAGGATTTTTATATGCATTATTACATTTCCTTTTCTTAACATTCATGTGAAATAAGTGGTCAGATATTTTAGTTATATCTGTTTTATAGTTGAAGAAACAGCTTTAGAGAGGTAAAGTGACTAATGATCATCTGAGGCAAAGCTAAGATTTGAATCTAAACAGATAAGGCATAAATTATAGCATTAATTTTATTGTTATTAAACCCTTATAGTAGCATTTAACTTTTCATACATTTAATCCTTAGCTCCCTAATTTATATATAAGATCCTTTCAAGTATGAATTGTATCTCATATTCACTTGTATACCAAGAATGGCTACAGCAAGTCTTATACACAAAAACTCAATAAGTATTTATTGCTTTAATATGCATATAGTTTTCTGAAAGAAATAACTATAAATTTCTTTGAATATATGAAGCATATGATCACATTAGTAGTTTTAAACCTAACTGAGTATTTTTTCTTTCATCATAGAAATAGCTGCAGATCTTCCCTTGTTAGTCTTTGGGGTTACTTTTTAAAATTCAATTCCCAGGGAAGAAGATAACATTTTAAAATGATGAACATATTCTTATATTTTAAGTTGTTTTAGAAACATACAACACAAATAGTATTTAATTAATGCTACAATCTTCTGCCAGATCTATTATTTATCTATATTTAATTTATTCTAGGAATACCTGCCTCTCTTACATGGTGCTGGAATGCACACGATGCTGTAGCCTTTGTTGCCCACAGAGGCCCACTGTTCATTTGGACCATCTCGGGACCAGATAGTGGAGTGACTGTACACAAAGACGCTCATAACTTCTTGTCTGATATCAGTATATTCAGATGGCATACCCAAAAAAAGGGGAAAGTTGTATTTGGTCATATTGATGGAAGTCTGTCAATTTTTCAACCAGGTAAGAATTTAATTAGATCTCTTAAGTTTTATTTTTCTGAGCATACATAATTTATTTACAGAGCATAAAGTGAAATTAAAACATTTTTAAATGTTAGCTGTGCAAATATTATCTATCATTGCATGGATTTCAATCATTTGAAGTAAATTTATTTGTGAGACATTATAAAACATTTAACTCATCTGTGCATATTTTACTTTAATCCAAATCAGGCATTTGTCCCATATTTTTACTTTTTGAAATCAGTTCTTTATTTTACACATTTACTAAGAAAATGGACAGAATGAACAATGACACAGAGCTGGAATACATGATTACTTACTAATATTATTCAAAAATATTTTTCTACCTTCGTGTAAAATACGATTATAATGCCACAGCTCTGCAAAGACTTTGAACCTGGGATAGAAAGGAACAATAATTCTTGGGACTCATATTAGTTCATTAATCTAGATGAATGAAAGGGTCTGAGAAATTAGTTTATTTATTTTAAAATTTAAACAATAACAAAATGTATAATGAAAAAATTGAAAAACTACCTGAATATCTTCTCACTGCTGAAAAAGTCCTGCTAACATTCAGGAAACATGCTGTTAGCCATCTGGCATCTCGTTGATCTATGTGACTCCTGGTTTGCTAGATAGGTAGAGGAAAATGCTTTTTCAAGATTATGATAACTACCTTTCACAAAAAATATAACATTCAGTTTCTCTGCACTTAATGGAAGAAAAAAGGAATTAAAATTGAACAGAAGAAATTGTGAAAATTCAAATCTTCAGGGAATGATCCTTCTAAAGTTAAAAAGATTTGTAAAACATTGATAGAGTAGGGACATTTTATCTTAAATACATTTTAAATAGAATCTATTATTTGCCTTTTTTAGAAAGATAAATTATGTGTGTGTGTGTGTGTGTGTGTGTGTGTGTGTGTGTGTGTGTGTGTGTGTGTTTCTTTACCATCTTACCTTCTCTGCTCTTTTTCCATAGCCTCCTGTTCTTTCTGGTCGTACTAATTTCTCATGGGGACATTTTTATTTGTTTGATTTAGATTAGAATGGGGAGGGGTCAGTGACTGTGTTTTGCAGTATTTGCATTTGTCATCTCAAACACTTCCACCCAATCTGTCCTTTCCTCTGCATTGGAAGCAGGTTCTGTTTTATAGTTGGTCACTAAGGCGCACAGCTCAGTGACGTAATTTATAGACTTTCTCTGTTTTGATCTGGTCACTACCGCTTCTCACGCCTGCATCTTCCTCTGTGGTGGTCTTTCCTAGTACCAGGGAAATAATTTAGGGACAATAAAGATGGCTGTGTGCCATGTGGTTCTTTTTCTTGCATCTCTGCTCTCTGGGTTGTATTTCCCACTTTGTCCCCAGGCTAGCCCACACCGGAGATTTCATGAGGATCATGATACTTTCTTTTTGAGGAATCTGTTTTGCAGAGCTCTGAAGGAGGATGATGAGGGGTATGCTCTTATTTTGGTCTATATTTCATCCTAGACATTTTTCATATTTTGTAATTCAGCATTGTATCCATCTCCTTTTTCATTGGCTAGGGCTTTCTTTTCCTTCTTTATTATTAGTATTAGGCGTTTTTGAAGGTTCTAATCCGTAAGACATTGAGCTATGATGTTATGTCTCTAAGTTATAAAATATTGAGACATGCTTATTTTGGCATAGAAAAGGTAGAGAAGAATGAAGGACTCCTTTGCTTTTCTTTTTCCTATGTTTAATCAGGATGGGAAGTATAAAATGTCAACAGGCTAACTTATATAACTTCCAGAGAGGTCACTGTTTTCCAATAACTTAATGTGCCAATTGTTAAAGTAAATTGTGTATCTGTACCCACATCATCCCGTGTTAGTTCTCTGGATCCACCCATGTATTAGTTTGCTTGGTTGTCCTAAGGAAGTACCACAAACTGGATGGCTTAGAACCACAGAATTTTTTTTAGTTTTATTGAGATGCAGTTGACATACACAAGTTTAAAGTGAACAGCATAATGGTTCAAGTTACATGTGTTGTGAAATAATTACCATAATAAGTTTAGCTAGCATCTATTATTTCATATAGATACAATAAAAAGAAAAAGCAAATAAAGTTTTTTTTTTTTCATTGTGATGAGAACTCTTAGGATTTTCATTTCACAATTTTAGAGGCCAGAAGTATGAAATCAGGTTGTCAGCCAGAGCCTCTAAAAGCACTAAGGAAGTATCTGTTCCAGGCCACTCTCTTAGCTTCTGGCAGTTCCTTACTTTATGGCAACATAATGCCAATCTTCACATGGTGTTCCCCTTGTGTGCAAGCATGTCTCCGTGTCCCAATTTCCCCTTTTTCTAAGGACACAGTGATATTGGATTGGCATCCATCCTAATGACATCATCTTAACTTGATCATGTGCAAATAATTTATTTCCAAATAAAGTCACATTCACAGATACTGAGGGTTAGGACTTCAACATCCTTTTAGGGAACACAAGTCAACCCATAAATACCCAATACAGACTTCTTAATCTTATTTATTCCATAGGATTTTTAGCAATTCATGCACAAAACATGAAAGATATAATCTACTTACGTATTTTCCTTTTGCATACAGAAAAGCTAATGGGTCATGAAGGAAACACTAATTTTTGATTCTGACACTACATTCTGATGTGAGTTTGAAATTTTGAGTCTGTTAGTATTAATACTGGAATTGTTTTTTAGTTTTCCCAAAGAGATCACCTGTATCTTGTTAATGACTTAATTGGCACCACAGGTGGTTCAATCTCTCTGTAAGGAGCTGGAGTTTCTGTCCTGTAGGTTCTTGCAGGAGACTATGACCTCAAGTTCTGTGGAAGGAAAAATAAAATATTCACAGAGGACTGCCCACAATAATGCCATTCATCCATCATTTTAAATCAGTGATTTTTAGACTGTGCTTATTAGTAAATGTGTATATTTATGTGTGTGTGTTGGGTGGGGGGAATAGGAAGGCTTGGTAGTTGATTCAGTTTGCTTTATGCTTTCTGCTCCCTTGTAGTCTGAAAAATACTTTAATCTGTGTTATGTAGGATTTTCATGTAAAAATTCTCATGTGAACAAAGGGTTTCAGGCCAAAAACGTTGGAAAACAACTGCTTTAACTATTTTAACTTACGTCCTTGATCAAAGCCAGATCATCAGAGAATTTTTTAATCTTCACAATAGAATGTTTTAATTGAATTAGCGTTGGTATTATCCAGGGATGTGCATTAATCAAATTTGCATTGTTTTATTTTAGAAATGGTGGTGACATTGTCTCTGTGTAATACTGTGTCCCATTTTGAAAACACACAGGAGACATTTATTTCTGGCCTCAGTTCTAGGAAAAACTGTGCTTCTCCTAAGCACATTTTTTTGTTTGTCATTTTGTTTTTATCTTGTGGACAGTATCTATTGTGTAACCTTTCATGATTTCTTTCCTCTTTGCTTTAGCTGTTAGATCTCAAAACCAAAATTTTAACAGCTGTGTGGATCATATGTTACCCTCATTATTTTATATTTTAACCCCAATTTTCCCTTGTTCCAGTTTTTGTTTTTCATACGGAATTGTTAGCCTCATCTTATCAACTTATTCATATCATATGCTTCTGTACTAATCTGACAACACAAATTGCCTGATAGTTGTTATAATAAAATAGAACACAAATAATAAATTAAATAACATATAAATAAAAATATTATCAGCTGTTTTTCTAATGATTGCTTTAAATGTTATAGATTCTATTTTTCTATCTTTTATAATAAAAATGTTGATACCAGGTAGACCAGAAAATGGTGACTGTAATTCATTATCATTTGACTGTAAGCATGGGGCTTTAAAGCTACATGATTTAGTTATAGCATCTGCATTGCATATTTTCCCATGTTTTGTGTTGTTGTTATTATTTTTTCACATGCTGGATTGTTTTTAATAAATCATAGATCCTAACTGGCACATGCAAATACTTAAAAATTACTTAAGAAATAGCTAGTACAACTTAAGTTAATAAATCATTTTTCTATCTCTCTCTGCCTTGTAATGATCAGCGACATTAATATTCATTACTCTGTTATATAAAATAGCAATTTAGCAGATACTGATTTTGAGAAAGAAGAAGCAAACAAACTTTTCTTGATGGTTATTACAAAAACTCGATAAACCCAAATAATAGAAATCTGACAAATACCTCTTATGATTATATATGCAAAAATTATAAATAAAATACTATCTATATAATATCAAAGTTATATTTAAAGAATAATACACTGATGACTAATCCCAACAGAAGCTGCCAGGTTTTCAGTTCAGTTTACAAATATGTTATAGAGCTAAGGAAATCTATTTTCTCTGCTTTTATATTCTGCTATGTTTAGAAACTGTTTAATGATGACATTACAGAAAGAGCTCTGGAATCTTTCAGTTTCATTACTTTTTTTAATATATAATTCTTTTAACCTCTATACACTTAGGAATAATTCGTACTTTCTATTAACAGTATAGTCTCTAAACTTAGTTGTTTCACTGCCTTTCTTTTGAGAATGAGGGGACTGGATTGTTGGAGTCCCATGACATACCTCTGCAGAAGCATAATTTTCCATACCGCCAGTTGTATATATAATTTGGAAGGAACAAGAGGATTGTCTGATGACCCATTGCTTCATTTAATTTTACTTGTTTTGTCTTTCTATTTTTCTGGCTGCCTTATTTGTACCAGGAGTCAGAAATAAATTATGATTATGACAAATGATATGATAAATAAGGAGTGACAGTAAATATTGATATGCTGTTTATAATATTTCCTGTTTTAAGCACTTTAAGCAACTAATTTATTTAATCTTTTTAAAAATTCTACAAGGTATTATTGTTTTCTCCATTATAAAAATAAAAATTGAGCACACAGATTAAGATTCTTGTCCGAGAACACAAAGCTAGTAAGTAGTAAAACTAGGATTAGGACCCAGGCATTCTGCTCCAAAGTCTATGCTTTTCATCAAACACAATGTTCTTCCTTTTGTTAAGCCCTTTCCTATCCCTATACTACTGTAATTCAGTGAAATTTTAGTTGGTGACAGAATCATGTGTATTATTTATCTGTATCATTTTCTTATAGCTTTTAATTAACAAATAGGAAAAATATTCAGGGTACTGGAGATTGCCAAAGCAAAGCCGTTCGATCTGATTTCATCATTAGGACAAACTCTAATTCCCCTGCATTCACATATCAACTATGATTTCTGCAGGAAATGCCAGACTTGTTCTCAATTCTCCCAGAGATCAGTGGTGTACAAGGAAAAAAATATCGTCTCAATTATTGGTGTTTTTTGATAATTTTGTTTAAAATCATTTTCTTAATATTTTAATAGGTAATAAAAGTCAGAAACATGTTCTCAGACCTGAATCTCTTGAAGGGACAGAAGAAGAGGATCCAGTTACAGCCCTGGAATGGGACCCTCTATCTACTGATTATCTCCTTGTGGCTAATTCACATCATGGAATTCGCCTAGTAGATACAGAATCACTTTTTTGCATAACAACATTTAGTTTTCCCAGTGTGGCAGCTTCTGTACAATGCTTGGCCTGGGTCCCTAGTGCCCCTGGGATGTTTATAACTGGAGGTAAGTATACCTCATTTCCTAAAGTTTTAAATATGTGTGTATTCTTTAATTCAGTCAGGGAAATTGCACTCTTATGGGTTAATTTTGTGTCAAACTTACTAAAATCTCAAATAATATTTGTTATAGTAAATGCCTGGGTTACTTTTATTTATACTATGTCTCATTAACATAATGACAGATAAAAATGAAATTAAGGCCTAGTTTTCCAGTTTTCTGATATTAAGTTGGAATATATATGTGCATGCTTGTGTTTGTATCTATAAAAAAGACAGTTCAGTTTCAGGAGTATCATCATGATGGTTAAAGTACTCACTAGAAAAACAATTTATCTGGATAGACAGCTACCATGTATGGCTAGATAGGCAAAGGCATTTTCAAACTAGGTTGAAAATGAAAGTGAAATTTATTACCATGAGTTGAAAGGATGCTCCTTCTTAGTTTCCTATTGTGAGAGAATGAGCAAAGCTAAGAAGTGACAGGGGGAGAGAAGATGGAATTTAAAATGGTAATTAGAAATTAAATGACTCTACTTTTACCATTTACTTAGGTTCACAGAAAGAGGTCTTTAAAAAGACAGAATACTCTCAGCTACTATATAAATAAGTCCCATGTTTGTTTAGTGTAAATTAAGAGACAGAGAGTCTTTATCTCTCAACATTTTAAAGAAATTTTTTAAGCATTGATATGAGACAGGGAAGTAGATGGATTCTTATTTATATATCTTAATTGCCTTTAATTTCGTAGGATATAATTAATGATAGACATGGGAATTTTTTATGTATCTGTTATTATTATTGAGATAAAATTCACATACCATGAAATTCACCATTTTAAAGTATACAGCTCAGTAGTTTCTGTATTCACAATTTTACAACCATTACAACTATTTTGGAATTATCTAATTTCAGAAAATGTCATCAGCGCACCCAGTAAGTCCCATAACCATTTAGCAGTCACTCTCTATTACACCCTCCTCACAGCCCCTAGTACACACATGTGTTGACATAATCTGCTAATCTGCCCTCTTTCTGTGGATCTGCCTTTTCCAGACATTTTATAGAAATGAGATAATTCAATATGTGACTTTTTCTGTCTAGCTTCTTTGAGTTAGCATAAAGTTTTCAAGGTTCATCCGTGTTATAGGGTATATGAATAACATTCCTTTCTAAGGGTGAATCATACTTTATTACATGGATATGCCAGATTTTGTACCTCTACCAGTAGATAGACATTTAATTTGTTTCCACTCTTTTGTTATTATGAATAATGCTGCTATGAACATCTGTGTACAGGTTTTTGTGGGGACATATATTTATAATTCTGTTAGGCATGTACATAGGAGTGTAATTGATGGATCATATGGTAACTCTCCATTTAATCGTTAGAAGAACTGCCAGACCGTTTTCCAAAGTAGCTTATTACAGTTGGAGTTTTGGAAGTGAGGGAGCTTTCTCTTTGGTATAGAAAGGTATATTAGGCAGTCCTTGTTTGCTGCAAGCGAGCAAGGGAGCAATTTACAAACACTTTAAACCATGTTAAGATTTTTAAATCTTGGAGTGGAAAGTTTTCAGTGGCTGGCTTGTGTGTCAATAGGGTGCTTTTTTGTCATCAGGCTGTGATAATGATCTTTTTGGGGGGAAGCTGTAAGGCACTCAGTTTCTTACTCTAGAAGAGGATTTAAAACAGAAAAAAAAAAATAAAATATGCCCAAAATTTAAAGTTTGAATAACGTTTTTTCCTGTTCTTTTTTTAATTGTACAATCTCATTGTTTGAAAAATGTCAGTGAATAGTGCTAAAAATCTTGAAAGTTGAAGCTTTTATATTTTTATTTTTTTTTATGTCTGGGTATTTTGCTTTTAATAAGATTTGTTAACATAAGGCTTTATCCTGATCTGACTAGATTCTCAAGTGGGTGTGTTACGCATTTGGAATGTTTCAAGAACAACACCTATTGATAATTTTAAATTAAAGAAAACAGGATTTCACTGCTTACATGTACTTAATTCTCCCCCAAGAAAAAAATGTAAGTAAAAATGTCATAAAAATTTAATATTTTAAAATATCATATTTGCTGCTCTCAAATAAAATGACTGACTTAATGATATAAACATATGTGAGGGAAAAGAAATTGACTCCCTGCTAACTAAATCATGATTATTCTGCATGGTTGGCAGTGTTTTCATTTTATGTGGGTCATAAAAAACATGAGATAGGGAATTTAGTGATTGAACAATCTAGAGTTATTGCTTCCTCTGTACTACTGCTTATCTTTATAATATACTAAATAATTAGCAAGGGCTATTCAAAGTAGTGTTATTTGGTTAGCAAATTTAGTATATAATTTAGTGGACAATGGCACAACATAGTAGATAATCTCTATATCTGAATCTTTAGCCTTTTCACAAATTTAAGCCTTTCTATAGAGTCTGAATACTTCTAAATCCTAGAACTGGAGGGGTTAGAAATATTAAGACTGGAGATGTAATATGGTAGAGGCTGGCGTATTGTTTATTATCCTGCATTTTGGGAATTATTTGTTTCTTTGTTTAGTTGCTATAAACATTCTTATCATGGAATGACAAATACCATAGATTCTCCTTTCCTTTTTTTTCCTTATTACAATAGTACTCCATGCTCATTACAGAAAAATCAGAAAATATAAAGAAATATATACCAATCTTGTCATTTTAAATTAATTTTTTCCAGGAAAACTATTATGAGATATCTTGATTTTTCTTCCAATTTTTTAATGCAACAGAAAGAATGGAGTAAGAAAAATTATATGAAAATGAAAAATTTTAAATGTAGATATACTAAATTAAAAAAATGAATTATGGATAGATAGGTGCATACGGGTGTCAAAATCACCCACAATGTCAATAAATTAAAAATTTATGGGGAAATAAACCAAATATTCACATGTTATGATTCTTCACATACTAATTTTCATCCATTTTGCTCCACCTGTATTTTTATATACCTGTTTTAAAAATAATATCCAATTTTGTGTATATGTATATGTGTATACACATATATATAAGTATATACATATATGGAATTGTTATAATGTTATAATGTTATATGTATGTATATATACATATGTATATATGTATATTGTTATAATGGTATATACATGTATATATACATATGTATATATGTATATATAACATTATAACAATATACATATATACATATGTATATATACATACATATAACATAACAATATACATATATACATATATATTATAACAATATACATATATACATATGTATATATACATATATATAACTTTATAACAATACATATATACATATGTGTGTGTGTATATATATATGTGTGTAGATAGATAGATAGATAGATAGATAGATAGTGAAGCTGCAGTAGTACTCCTGTGGCAGAGGGCAGAGAGAATATGATTACTGCCTAATGGTTTACTGATATAGATTCTAGATAAAAGAAAACAAAGGGGCATCTTTATAAATTAAGCCCTGTGGTTTTATACCAGTATATGAGAAGCTATTGGTATAAATGTTTACTTTTTTGTTTTTTTCTTTTTTAAGTTTCCATCCAGTCTCCAATCAAAAATCATTATACATCCTCCACTAGTGAAGCAGTTCCACCCCCAATGTTGACACAGAATCAAGCATTTTCACTTCCTCCTGGTCATGCCGTGTGCTGCTTCTTGGATGGTGGAGTTGGACTTTATGATATGGGAGCCAAGAAGTGGGATTTTCTTAGGGACATGGTATGTTTATGGTCGTTCCTTCTTTTATACACAATACTTGTTTTGTGGAGCTCATGATTACTTTTCCTTACGTATTAATATTGTTAAAAATTATTTTGTAAAGAACCATATGTCAAGACATTTTAGTTGGCTAAAACATTTTAGAAGAATGTATAGAATGATAACAAAACTATTAAAATTCTTTAAATTATAAACATTAAACTTCTTTAAATATTAATGTCTGCTTAGCTTATCGTGATTATTCTGTATAGTTGGTAGTTTTCCCATTTTTGTATGGATCGCGGTAATCTTTTGTATAGTATTGGAAATTACATTCGTGTACTGTCTTTTGAAAGCAAAATGAGAAATAGCATATACTTTTAGGAGGAAGCACAAGTCTATCTCTGCCAGTTACTCCAGGCTTTGTTGTTATCTGTGAAACGAGCAAGGTCAGAATGAGTGTTTTTAAGATTTATTTCTGTTATCGAATCATTATAATAATTCCATGATTCTGTCAACTTCAATTCTTATGATTGTTAAGCCTCTGTAGATGAGAGAATACAGCCTCACTGAGGACTCACACTTTTATTTGGTTTTCTTCTGTGCTTTATCTCCACTACCTAAAATAGTGCCTAGCACATAGCAAGACTTTGTTAAGTTTTGTTGAATAAATGAATGCATGCATGTATGCAATAATGTATATTCTCTTGTAATTAATATTTGTCAAGAATCATTCTCCTTAATTCTCCCTTGTTCAGAGTTTATAAGAATACCCCTTATTTCTACAGGTTTAAATTAGACTAACCTAGACATTTAAGAAACTTTAAAATGTTAATTGTGTTCCATGGAAAAATTTAGTAAAGAGCCTAAAGCTATCATTGCTCTTGTAAAAAAGAAGAGAGAAAAATAATCAATAATACTGTCATTTCAGGATAAATTTAATTTTATCCTCAGATAAAAATATTGAATTTTAGCAAAAATGTTTTTTAACAATGTGTAGCTGTTATTTAAAAATATGCCTCTTTTTTAGATATGCTTTAGGTTATTTAATTTGCTTTTCCTGTAAACTTTTTTTCTATAAAAAGCTTTCCCAGAGTAGCAAGCTTTTTCTAAATTCCAAATTACCATTTATTTACTTTAAAAAGAATTATGAAAGGAAAGGGAGAAAAATATAAGATAATAGTTCAATGTATTAAAATTTATATTAGTAATAAAGTTATACAATCTAAATTCAATAGATTTTCTATTGAGCACAAATTCTCATATTAAGATGTTTTATATTTAAATTTATAATTCTACTAAAAACTAAAATATTCCTTGATTATAAATTATTTCAGTGGCTCTTCTCACTTTAAAAGTGTCTGCCAGTCAGAAGAGATGGTGAGTTTCTTTTTTTCATAATTTCTGGACTCTGACGTTATATGTGTAAAGCATCTCTAAATTCCAAACTACATAGGATAAGAAAAATCTTATATACTTTCTAAAAAGTGTACTTCCAAATGAATGTTTGCTTGATTAAAATTAAGAAAAATGCTTTAAAATTTTCCTTTATCCCTATGTTAAGGATAAGACAAAGAAGAAATGTTTACAAATTAGTCCTTGCTATATGTTTTAAAATTTCAAAAATAAAATCCAAAGGCATAGCCACGAACTAACATTGAAAATGCATATATAGGCAGTCCCTGCCTTAAGTATGTTTTTTTTTTCAGTTTGTCAGTTTATTTTTTTGGAGGTTCTATATGCTGATATAATCTGCAAATAATGATAATTTTACTTTTCCATTCATATATATATATGTATGTGTGTATATATGGAAAACATATATAATTGCTTATTTTGTTTTGTGGTGCTGGCTCTGACTGCAGGTCCACAATGACTATCAGTTGTAGCAGCTCATCAGAGTCTTCTGATTTGAATAGGAGCACTTCTGTATTTCCCCCACTCATTTCTGCTGTATGCTTCTGGCAGATAGCCTTTATCCTTTCTCTTCTTGTTTTTTTTTTTTTATCATTATTGAAATATAATAGACAATTAGTTGCTTCTATTTACATTGTGCAATTCAATGAGTTTTTTTTTTGCTTATAGTTGGTATACAATAATATACCAGTTTCATTTGTATATCATAGTGATCAGAGATCCACATAACTTGCAAAGCGATCACCACACTCAATCTAGCACCCTTCTTCCCTGTTACATATTTTATTACATTATTAACCATCTTCCCTCTGCTACACCCTGCATCTCCATGTCTGCTCTGCAACTATCCATTTGTACCTCTTAGTCCCTTTGCCTTTTTTTGTCATCCCCCAACTCCTCCCACCTAGTAGCCCTCAAAATATTCTCTGTATCTATGAGTTTATTTCTGCTTTTTTTATTGTTGTTAATTTTGTTCTTTACGTGAAATCATATATTTGTCTTTCTCTATCCAACCCATTTTTTTAGCGCAGTACCCTCTAGGTCCATCAAGGCAGTATTTTTTTTCCATTCCCTTTCCTTTTATTCTATGTGTGTCTTTTAATCTGAAGTGAGTCTCTTATAGGCAGCATATGTAGGAGTCTTGTTTTCTTATCCATTCAACCACTCTACCTTTTGGTTGGAGCACTTAATTCTTTTCCATTTGAGGTATTTGTTGATAGAAATGCAGTCATTACCATTCTTTATTTCTGTTTTCGATACATATTTTTCCTTCTTAAAGAAGTCTCTCCAACATTTTTTGTAGTACTGGCTTGGTGCTGATAAATTTTTTTCACTTATTTTTGTCTGGGAAGTTCTTTATCTGTCCTTTAACTCTGAATGATAGCTTTGCTGGATAATGTATTCTTGGTTGTAGATCCTGGGTTTTCATCACATCAAATATTTTGTGCCAACCTCTTCTGTCCTGCACAGTTTCTTTTGAGAAATCAGCTGCCAGTCTATGGGTGCTTTCTTGTAGGTAACTAACTGCTTTTCTCTTGCTGCTTTTAAGATTCTCTCTTTGTTTTTAACCTTTGGCACTTAAATTATAATATGTCTTAGTGTGGGCCTCTTTGAGTTCCTGGTTTTGGGGACCCTCTGAGCTTCCTGGAATTTTATGTATATTTCTTTCATCAGGTTAGGGAAGTTTTCCATCATTATTTCTTCAAATAGCTGTTCAACATCTTGTTTTCCTTCAGATACCACTATGACATGGATATTTTGACCTTTAATAGTGTCCCTTAGGCTCCTTAAATTATTATTATTATAGTCTTGGCTTCTTTTTTTTTTTTTTTTGCCATTCTGATTGAATGTCCTTGGCTTTCTCATTCTCTTACAGGTCATTTAATCCTCTTCTTTATTCATTTTTTTCCTTTTAATATATTTGTCATCTCAAATAATGTGTTCTTTATTTCTGACTGGTACCTTTTTATAATTTCCATTTCCATTTTTATGTTTTTTATCTCTTTGTTAAAGTTCTCACTGAATTTATCTACACTTACCATAAGTTCATTGAACATCTTTATAACCAGTGTTTCGAATTCTGCATCTGTTAGATTGCTTGACTCCATTATTTCTGGATCTCTGTCCTGTCTTCTCATATGGTTTCTGCTACTTTATCATCTCATTTTGGCTGCTTTTCTATATCTGTTTCTATGTACTAAACAAAGCTCCTGAGTCTCCCGGTCTTATTAGTGTGGATTTGTGAAGTAGGTGTTCAGTGGCACAGTCCTGAGAGGGGTTCAGCTGCAGGCCAAGTTTAGCCCCGGTCTGTGCCCCTCCAGGACCACCAGTTAAGATTCAGCAAGCAATCCACAGATGCTGTACTTATAGTTGCCTCTAAAGGCCACACCAGAAACTGAGGCCAGCTGCCACCAGTGTGAGTCTAGGCACTGCTCAGCAAGGGGCACCTGACTAACTGAGGATATACCTGGATGCAGTCTAGGTGGGGCTGTGAGTTGAGGGAGGCAGGGTTTCAGGGACTCCTCTGGGTGGAGCAACCTCTGTTATCCAGTTTGATGACAACTCAGCTGTGGCAGCACTGGTAGGTGCACGGAGAGGGGGAAACAATGGATACCGCCAGCACTTCTGTACCAAGCGAGTCTTGCCTGGGTCCTCACTCTCACAACTCAGTGTCCCCCTGTAAGTCCCTGCACAGCTGAACCTGCACTGGTGCTCAGAGTGAGCAAGTCCCATCACCACGAAAGTCTGCTCACAGACAAGGCCCTTTAAGAAGCATCACTCAGCTGCTAGGGACCAGGCAGCCCCACATCCTTGCCCTGTCCTATCTTCTGCCATTGCAGGGTGCTTTCTTAGTTTCTCCCTAGTTGTATGGCTTGTTCATCTATATCCCAGGCGATTTTTCCTTCCTGCTGCTCCTTGTTTCCGTCACAACTTTGATTTGATTGCTAGAGGGATGAACAGAGCCTCTATCATCTACGCCATTTTTTTTCATAAGTATGTTCTTAATGTTGGCAATGACAACCGTAACAACCCCAGTGAATGAAACTATGGCCAAACCAACCTTTCTTTCTTCTCACTAATCCTTGAAATTTTTCTCTCCTCTCCCTAAAGGAGAGCCATTCAGCCCTGTGTGGTTTCTTGTGGGTGGTGGTTTTCAGTATCATTGGAAACATGAGTATCAAGGGTGCCCTCTGTACTTTTTTTATTCCAGTATTTGGGACTAGAGAGCCCTGTCCCTGTACTTATTTGTCTCTCAGATCCCAGCACTGCTGCTTGAAGAAGTTTCAGTTCCCATTCTCTAATGTGGCAGAGAACACAAATGGTTACTCCGGATATTTACATTAGATTCTTAACAGATTTTCCTGCAAACACAGTAATTAAGCTCCACGTTAGAAATATGTGTTTACATATATCTGTATATTCCACTTTACAGTTTTGCAGGATGTTTGGGATCCAAATCACCATGTAACAGAGACAAGTGTTCCAAGTTCCAAAGAATAAACTTGCCAGAAAATGTTGGAATAAGACTCTAAAAATTGAGATCATGCTGGCTTCTTTCTGCTAAAATTGTGAAGTTCTTTTGCAATATGTTATTGATATATATATATAAATATATATATATATATATATTTTCATTAAAGGACTTTTAGTTTCATTTTTATCTTAGTGTTTTATTATACTACCAGAATAACATAATAACTGTTAATAGTTCATTGCTTTGTAAATTTCTAGCATAGTATTCTGTAGATGATAAATAATCAGGAAAGGTGTGCTTTTGTACTTAATTGAAGTTGAAAATGAGACTTTTGAATATCTTTGTATTTAGTAGCTGAGGTTGAATAAAATCTAGGTCTGTACAGATCTTCACAGAAAATATTCAATAGCAGTAGTTCCAATTTTGTATGTGTTCGCTTGCCTATATATGTTTGCATTATTATTTGGAAACGACAGTTCATGGTTCAACTTGATTACACATTGTGGTTTGTGCTGTATTGTGTTTCCTAGGGACATGTGGAAACTATCTTTGACTGCAAATTCAAACCCGATGATCCCAATCTCTTGGCAACAGCTTCATTTGATGGCACTATAAAAGTCTGGGATATAAACACACTAACAGCAGTGTATACTTCCCCGGGTAATGAAGGAGTTATTTATTCCCTTTCATGGGCTCCAGGTAAGAAGTATTTTATTAAAATCAGGAAAACATTTGAAGGGCTTTCCTAACTTTTATTTTCATTTGAATTATAGTCTTCCTCTCAAAGCTGTCTTGCTCCAAATGCTTGTAGAGGCAAGTTAGTAACAATATATTTGTTGATTCACTTTTTTGTAGGATTTTAAAATGGACTTCCTACATAGGTACTTTGCTTTCTGGGACTTTATATATGACATAGTTATATAAAAAAGACACAGTAAATCCAGGTGATCATGACTCATCTAATTTTAGCTGCATTTGTATAACTATGCCACTAAGTGTATAATACATTCTACATGAAAGAAATTCTCCTTAATATTTTCATGTGAATCAAATATGTGAAAATTAAAAATTTATTTTCTAAAAATTATAATACATATGGTAGATTGATTCTTAGTATTTTGAGAAACCTCCATACTGTTTTCCATAGTGGCTATACCAATTTGCAGTCCCACCAGCAGTGTATGAGGGTTCCTTTTTCTCTCCATTCTCTACAACACTTGTGTTGCTACTTGTCCTGTTGATAATAGCTGTTCTAACAGGTGTTATGGTATCTCATTCTGGTTTTGCTTTGCATTTTCCTAATTGCTAGTGAAGTTGAGCATTGTTTCATATGTGTGTTGGCCATTTGTATGTCTTCTTGAGAGAAATGTCTGTTCAATAGACTAGTGGTTATCAGAGGGAAGGGGGGATGGGGGTAGTAGATAGGGGAAAAGAGATCAAATATGTGGTGACAGAAAGCTAACTAAGAGCAGTAAACACACAATGCACTATATATATGACTTACTGTTGAATTGTACACTTGAAACTTACTGGATTTCAATAATCAGTGTAAATATGGAAACTCTCTCCAGTAATTAAGAACCCAAAAAGTGAGGACAGAATGAAAATACTAGAAATATAGTGAAGACTTACTTTATTTTTAGTGTTTATAATCATTAGTCACAAAGTAGTCCCTCCATATTTTCACTCCTAGGTAGCAGATGACAACTGTTCCTTTCTTTTAGTGGAGAAAAATACTGAAGTCCTTGAACATCTGCTAACTTAGCAGCAGTTCGATTTTCAGATTTTTTTTTATTTTTTAAAAATAAAGAGCATCTTTTAATGTTTTTGATAGAGAAACTGAATTTTTTCATGTGTTTTGCTTATCTAAATGCTATCCTAACCATTAAAAAAATTACTAAATGGTCAGAAAAATGTAAATACTGACTGGATATGTGGCAATATTAAGGAATTGTTAACAATTTTTTGTATTTGGACTGTGATAGTTTGGTCCTGTTAATAAGAGAGTCCCTGTCTTTTAGCTATCATACTGAAGTGTTTATTGATGAAAAGACAAAATGTCAGAGGTTTGCTCCAAAGAAATCTGGTAGGGGCTGTAGACAAAGCAAAACTGACCATATTTTGATCATTGTTGAAGCTATATGATGGAACCATTTATACTACTTTCTCTATATTTGCATACATATAATAATTTATATATAATAATTTTTAAAGAAATCTTGCCAATCACAAGTCTTATTTAAAAAATGACATTTTTTGAAAAGAATAACATTTGTGGCAAACATTTTACATAATGTTTAATGAATTGTTTCCTAAGGTGATTTGAATTGTATTGCTGGAGCGACTTCCCAAAATGGTGCTTTTATTTGGGATGTTAAAAAGGGCAAAATGGTACAGCGATTTAATGAGGTAAGTAAGATATATGTATTACTAGCTAAATAACCTAATGTCTTCTACTGCTTCATATTTTTAAATGCTTTTCTCTTCTAATTTAGTGGTCAAGGCAGTATTATGTTATCTCAACTATAAAAAATCCAGGAAGCCAGTCAGATGCTAAAATGAATCCTGAAAAAATGTAGATGAATCTAAGATATAAAGATCTACCTAAAGTTGCATTGGAGATTCAAAGGAATATTGAGTCATTCTTCACAAAATTATCTAGGCACATATTAAGTAGTTGCAAGAAGACTAAACTCAGAACAAGTCCCAAATTACAGTCCTGATTCTGTTACTAATTAGCTCCTGAAAGGACATTGGCTTTATTGCCTTGAACCTTATTCTTCACTTTTAAGATGGTGATGTTGGATTCTATAATTTCTTAGATTTCCTTCCAGTTCTCCAATTCTGTTATTCCTATTTGTAATGTCACAGATTGTACTTTTATATCTACTTGGAGTCAAATTGTCATCTGTAGTTTATCGAGCTACATTAATATTTGGAAAATACATATTATGTTATTATAGTATGTTAGGTATGAGTTGAAGGAATTATGACAGGATCTCAGATTGTCTTTCACTGTCTTGAAGTTTTATTAATGTCAAATGACTATTGTTAAAGCTTATTAAATATGTAACATGAAAATTGTTTATGTATTTATGGCTTTAAAACCGTTTATAAAAAAGACTTATTCCTCTGAGGATCAAGAAGCCTTGATCTTCTGGAGGTTACTGAAGTAATGTGGCAGATACAGAGTATTAGGGAAACTACCAAACCACCAGTAAGCAATTTTGCTCTTGGAGGAGGGCAAAGGACTGGGTGGTTACATCTTCTCCTTTCTCTACATAATAATACCTGTTCAGTTCAGCAATACCTTCAACCTGTGCTCTGTCCTCCCCTTCATCAGAACAACACTTATCTCATAACAAATAGCGATACGAGAAGAAATGAACCTGAAAAAGAAACTTCTGACTTAAATTAGGTGTCAGATCCATTGATCTCTTCTTATAGCATCTTGGCCACTTGTGACTTAAAATATCTGCCTGATTCAAGCAGCCTAGATCTTAGCATCAAGAACATCTCTTAAATGCATTCATGTCTTTGCAGCTTTCAATAGGATAGTTAAGACTGATGTCAAAATTGCTTAAATTTAGAAGAATAAATATGGAAATAATAATGCCAGGTTCAATTAACTAACTTACATATGCCTCAGAAAAGGAAATGCAGGATATAAGAAGGCCATAAGTGAGCTCTACATGGGGATAAACAAAGCAGACGGAAGGTCTCCACTTCTCCTACTGAATTAGTATAGAGACTACCTCCATTTTTGTATCCATCTTTATAAACCTACCTACCTTGACCCCCAAAGAGGTAAAAACAGCAAATTAGAGACCTTAGTAAAACAACTTTAAAACTCAGGATAAAATGTTACTTTAGTCTCCCCTTAACAGCAGCCACAATTTAAGATTTAAATGTTTTAAATAAAATTTGGAAATGGATTGATTGCAACCTTTATATACACATGACCCAGTTGTTGAATGACATTCCTATATATATACTATATTCCTTGTGGTTAAAAAAATTATCATCATAGCAGCTATGACTATGTTCCTTTACCTTTTCCCAGTCTAAGAATGTGGAGGAACAGATAAATATAGAGTGATTTGATGTAAGAATAATCTTAAATCTGTTCTCTTTTGTTTTTATAAAAGCAACATTTGAAATTGAGAAAAGCAATAATAATTACTTTAAATATTTCTTACACTATAGTTGTAATTGTACTGGATAGGGTAGCAGATAACTATCTTCACCTCCAAACTGGTGTTTACAGAAAAGGCATTAAACTAAGCTTAATTCTACAGATGGCCCAACAAACAGATTCTGGGTCTTTACCAGTGTCTACAAAAAGAACTAGAAGGCACTCAATTTATGTTTTGAAACAATGATTTTGCTTCAGTGTTGCTACTTTTCACATTCTTAAAGTATGTATTCAGCTTTCTGCTATCAGCAGTAATGCCTCTGTTAGCATCACTTAGGGCAAGTTCCTAATAGAAAAATAATACCCAGAAGGAGTAAATAAATAAGAGAAAAAAAGGGGTGAATTATTTCTTATTGATAGGTATTTTGCATTTTTTGAAGCATGGAAAAAATGGAATATTCTGCATTGCCTGGAGTCATAAAGATTCCAAAAGAATAGCAACCTGCAGTGGTGATGGTTTCTGGTAAGTACTGTGTATGGAATTATACTGTTTACAAAAGATACATTTGATAATACCAATTGTATCCTAATAGCACATACATTAAATTTTTTGATGAGGTCCCTTTGTATAGCTCTACCAACTGTCATAAATATTTATAAACCCATATAGGCACATGATATATTGCTATGATATATCAGTAATAAATAATAATGCAATAATGTTCAATAAATAAGCAAACCAGTAATTGCTTTATAAATGAAAATGCTACCTGAATTATAACTAAAAGCCTGTGAATTGCCTCAAAGAGTCTAAACAATTCTCATCTTATTTTTGAGGACGTGGTACTGCAGTTTTGCAGTTTTATAAGTAATTCAAAAGATATCAAGTGCTCTAGAAACTTCTTCACAGTTTTGTAGATGCTATAATTTATAAAAGAAAAAAAAGCCTTTGCAAAGAAGAATAAGGTAATTTATGTGAGCAATGCCATTTTTTAGAAACTAACTTCTCTGATTCTGTGTTTCAGAAATATGTGCTTTTTAAAATTCTGTGAAGTCCTAGGAAAAAGTAGGTTTCTAAAAAATATATGTGAAAGATCTGCCTTTTAGTCAGATGATGTTACCCGTAGCTATAGGCTACAGGTGATACACTCACACATGGTTGTTAAGAATATAGTCATTTGTCTTATCTTATGATACCCAGCCCAATTTTCTTATCCTCACTTTTTAATTTTAATGGGAAAAAAGTACTATGGAAACTAAAATTCTTGACCAGAAAATTAAATTTTTCACAAGTAACAATTTTAGTGATTTTTCCCCCTTGAAAAGAACTATTTGCTAATTGATACATGCCAAACTAAAAAAGATATATCTGAGTGTTTTTTGATTAGGTGATACGTAATTAGCTTTACCATGTACTCTCAGGGCTTGACTTATTGGATAAATACTACAGTCAATAACTAAACTCTTGTAAGCATAGGTCACCACCACCCTCTAGTAACCTCAAAAGTTTAGTGGACCTAATAATGGTTTACAGGGCCTTTTCTAAGAACTATTAAAACCCTGTAATACATTAATTTATATCCATCTTATTTCTTTTCTTTCTAAAGGAATCAATAGCCCTTGCATTATGGAAAAAATATAGTGGGGTATTAGAGCTTCTTTAAAATATATAGTATCCTTTTAGGGAGAAGGGGGTCCTCTGAATTTCTAGTTATATCACTTAGAATGTACTATAAAAATGTTACAATGTATACACCTTGAACTTGCCATAATAGTTTATGTAACCAGCATTATAAATGAGTTGTTTTAAATATAAATTTTGAATTGGGAAATTTTGAAGCTGAACACCTAATATATATATGTTAGTTATATCATTATGTTTTTCCTCAATCAAAAATATTCTATAAGAAATAGTTTCTAAATAAAAATTTATCACCTTTAAATCGATTTAAATGTATTACCATACTTAGTACTATGTTATGTAAATATACTTGCTTATTGTTGGTTATATCATTTACACAGTGCTTTTGAATGTTCCCTGTGCTTTCCAGATGAAGTCTCTATTCTAAAATACTTGTATTTGAATTGTACAATTCTGGCTTTGTTCCCTTGAATTAACTATTTAGAATGTTTATTTTTTTCCTCTTAACATATTACATTTAATTTCAGTATTATTCGAACAATCAATGGTAAAGTGCTACACAAGTATAAACATCCTGCTGCTGTATTTGGTTGTGACTGGAGCCAAAACAATAAGTAAGTATCTTTCGTAAATAAGTAATAGTCACATTTCAGAGATTTTTAAGGAATCATAAAGTTTAATAATATTTGCATATGTAATACTCATTGCTCTTTTTCGGTGATATTCCCCTTGCCTAGCCTTATACTTATTTATTCTAGCTGTCCATTTTTTATTTTATGAGGTTTTTACGTGATATAGAAATATCAATTTCCTACTTCAAGACTACTTCTGATGCTTTAGGGTAAAGCATATGGCTAAGTAATGAAAAATGGAAATCAGTCCAATCAATGAGTGGCTTCTATCTGAGAAACGTGGCACATTCTCTAACCCTTTTAGGAATCTATGCGATGGTCTCATTCTGCCACGACTTTCCATTGACCTCGATATAAGGCTAAGGCCTCAGCACTGGATAAAAATCAGCTTAGTTTTAAAAACTAGTCCAAGTCAAACTTCCATTAAAATTGACCTTTAAGTCACTGTACTTCCAAAAATTGTGTGCTTCAAACGTCTCTTTGACAGGATATAAGTTATATTTAAAAACAAACATTTTTTAGATATTGCGTAAACAATGTGAATTCTTATGGTTTTCCATATTATAGGTGGAAAAAAATTAAAACCTTATACTTGTGTTCTGAGTAAAATTACATATACAAAATGATGGATCTATGTATTTCTTACAGTAAATATTGAATAATTCATAACACATTGTTAGAGGTTATATGCAAAATGAGCTCCTGACCAGCTTCTCTCCCAGCATTATACCATATCACTTCTCAATTTCCATTTCCAGTCAGCCATCAATTCCTGTCACATCCTCCATCTAAATAGTCTTCTTTTTTCCAACCATCCCTCCTGTCACTAAACCAATAATATTTGTTTGTCTTTGGACTTCTGCAAAAGCCATCTAAAGCAATTTCAGAGTTCACATTCTGTCACCACTTCCTTTCTCCCTGCCTTGTCTGTGTGCAATCAGAATGAGCATTTAAAAATGCAGATCTGAGCACACCATCCTACTGCTTAAATTCTTCAGTAGGTTCCCACTGATCATAGGATAAAATGCAAAATCTTAGGAAGCCATACAAAGAAATCGCTACATAATCTGGTTCCTTGTACTTTACTAATCTCATTTCAAACTGCTCCCCTATTCTTGCAGCCATCCATGCTTTCAGTTTCTTGAACTAGCCAGCTCATTTTCACCTCAAAACTTTCCCTTATACTGACCCCTTTATCTGATTCCTCTCCCTCCCACACTGCACAACCCGTCTGAGTTGGATATAGATAACTTCTACCTATCTGAGCTCTCGGCTCAAAACCACTTCTACAGAAAAGCCTTCCCTGACCCCATATCAGGTACACTTTCCCTATAATATGCTTTCGGAGCACTTAACATAATAAAATTGTGAAATTGACTGTCTCACCCTTTAAAATTTAAGCTCCATGAGATTAGCAACTGTGATATATAGCCAAACATTGTGTTCAACATACAAATCACCTTGTATCTGATTAATGGAACAATTTCTTATCCTTATTTCTTGGTTTCATAGGATTAATAAGCATTTGGCTAGTTGAAATAAAAACTAGTTATTAATGCAATATGCTTTGTTGGTTAAGAAGGCTTTAAAAAAAAACAGTTCTTTATATTTAACTATTATGCTTAACTACCAAGCCTACTTAATAAATTTCATTTTTATTTTTAAAAATCTTTTTCAAATGTTCTAATTGCTATATTTATATTCCATTTAGAATCTTAGGAAGTAAGTGAAAAACACCCTGAACTTATAAATTTATTAATAAGATATCTGTAAATATATAATTTAGATGTCCATATGCACATTCTTTGAATACTTATTTTATTTCTAAGCTTTTATACTTAAGCACCTGCTTATGGGTGTGTGTACACACACACACACACACACACACACACACACACACACACACACACTATACAAATAAATATATTTCCCATGAACGGAAATCATCTTATTTATCAGTGGGCCTTGGGCAGATGTAACCTGCGCATTTACAGGTTGGCATGCCAATTTGAAAACTAGTGTGTTTCTTCAAGTAAGATTAAATAAATATATTTTATAACCCACATGACAAAAATCAACCATTTGAAGTTCGTGGGTCCAATATATGTAGCTGTTGTTTATCGAACATATAAACAGTCCTCTTTATCTTTAGGAGATGGGAACTGGATATATGATTGATAACGGTCTTCAGGGAGACAGTTGCTACATGATTTCTACAGATCTGCTGAGGACTCATAATTTCTTTGGGAACAGTATTCTGAGTATGACCACCAGAGTATAGATAGTTGCTTAGCTTACTCTTACTCTTTTGAGAATAATGAGATAAGATCATTTAAAGATTAGATCTATATGTTATATTTCTAGAGGATCCTTAAATCAAAAAAATTAAAGCATCTCAAGTTTAGAAACCCACCAAAGAGAAGTGGCAAATGAGCACTGTGATTCACTGTCAGATGAGACAACCCTCATCTGTGGGGAGCCTCTCAGCACCCTTCCAAAAGAAAACATTATTTGTTTCCAGACCACGAAAAAATTGATCAGTGATCGGGACGTGTAGTAATTAATTTGCTTACCAGCAAGTAAGCAAATCTCATTCACCATTGGAAACCCTTCTTAAGACCCACTTGTTGTAACATATAAAGTTCTGAGAAATAGAAATAGTCAAGAAGTTATGAATCTGGACAATTTGAGAAAGAACTTATAAAAATATAAATACTATTATCTCTGATCTAGCACAAATAAAATAAAAATCCAACTGATTAAAAGGGAACATTGACAGAGAAACTCTTTCCATACTAGGGCGGTTTCTGCAAATGATATTTGTATTTATCTAAGTTCTTAGTCTAACTTCGTGAAAGAAGCAAAAAAATTCTCGTTTTAGAAATTAGAACTATGTAAAGTTTAAAATGGTCAGTAACAAATAATATCAAATTTTTTATATTTTAATGCCATTGACAATTCTTCAGAGACATGATAGCCACTGGCTGTGAAGACAAAAATGTTCGTGTTTATTATGTGGCCACCAGCTCTGATCAGCCGTTGAAAGTATTTAGCGGGCATACAGCCAAAGTGTTCCATGTTAGATGGTCTCCTCTGAGGGAAGGGATTCTTTGCAGTGGTTCTGATGACGGGTATGTGTTTTTGAACTCTAATTTTCTAGTCCTTTAAATCATAAGCTTTTTCTATGAATGTATTTATTTATATGATCCAACTTATATGTGAAAATATTTTAAATATGTACTTAACATATAAGCAATTAACGAATATCTACTTGTATTCAAGAAAAAGTAGAGTAAATTTTTGCCATCACAGATTTCTATTTCCTTACTTTGCTTATTACTATGGATGCTCACTTCTATCGTGTTAGCAATAAAGTTAACAGAAACAAAAATTATAAAAGATTATATTGAGAGAGGGAAGATATGAAACAAGTAAATCACTGTAAAATATAATTTACTTTTAATAATGGTCACATTTTAATGGGGGAAAACAGCTATACTCCTTTTCTTTAAGAAGGGGATAAAAGATGATCATATATTTTAGTATGAAGAGAAGCTATTTTAGAAATTAGAGTGATTTCACATTTTTTTCAGTCTTTATGGAAGTTTCTGAAATCTTGTCCATATTTTATATTTAAACATGATAGATATATGCACAATAAGTTTGGTCACTATTTGAGTATGAGATAAATTTAGGTATAAGAAATCTTACTTTACGCAAATAAAAGTTATAGCAGATAGTAACCACAGATTTAATATTGAAAATTAAGAATTTTTGTCTTGAAATTTTGGCATAAAATCAAATTTAATAATAAAACAATTGTTAGGTTTCTGTCAGTTATCACTTGAAATATTACTTATAAAAAGGTCATTGATATCAATTCATTTTCAGATTGTTTCAGTCTCTTATTATGGACTCTACTATAGTTTCTATATGAAAATATGCTATCAAAGTAATTTAAATGCTAACATACTTAGTACTAGAAAAAAAATAAGTTGTGATATACATGAGACATTGTCCTGTACTAGGACAAAGGGAAAGCTCTTTCTATATAAAGCAGAAAGAGCTATGCCTTAAAGAAATAAAAATATATGTTTCTTTTATCGTATTATATAACCTTTGAACTATTATAATTTTGGTTTGGTCAGGTTGATATAAGTTCATGACTAAAAATTAATATGAACTGTCCAAGCAAAGTTGGCACTTGAAGGTCTTAAGTTTATTTTGAGTTCAGATTTTATTTCAGTATCATTCGTACTTGTACGATTAGTAGATTCAATTAATTTCATGAATCCAGTTATATTTAAATTTTGTACTTGATTGAGAGTGATTTCACACTCACTAAGCCACTTATTTTACTAACAAAAATATGAAGGGATGATTTACTATATTTATATAAGCATAATTATGAATAAATTTTTTAAATAATATTGTTATAATACTATATTTTTATTATTTATAAATAATTTGAGTGCTCTTGAATTATTGTATTTATTAATGATATTTTCTTTGGCTTTATCTGTTCTCAATATTGCATTTTAAAAAATCAAATTTTTAAACATATAAACTGTAAAATAGTATATTTAATATCATTAGCAAATGACCAACCAGTAAAAGAAAAAATACTGTATATTGGGATAAGGTAGGTCTGGCATAGTTAATTACTTATTTCCATCTGCTGTAAAGAAGAGAATCTTCACTCATCTTGAAATAGAAAATGCTATTTTAATATACTGAGAAATAGTTGTGTGCTCCATTAAGAATATGTTAATATTTTAAGTAAATTATAACTTAAATGGTATTGTGTCCATAATATTCTGTTTCAGTTCTGTTCGAATCTGGGATTATACTCAGGATGCTTGCATAAATATTCTTAGCGGACACACTGCACCTGTGAGGGGATTAATGTGGAATACTGAGATCCCATATCTACTAATATCTGGCAGCTGGGACTATACTATAAAAGTGTGGGACACTCGGGAAGGAACTTGTTTGGATACTGTGTACGATCATGGTGCAGATGTTTATGGTAAAATGTTTTTCATGTACTTTTAAATTTTACTATATTGATGATTATGATTTTTGAGTAATATGGTATTTTTTGAAAAAGTCTTGCAGTGTTTCATTTAAAAATAACATTATTCTCATTAGAAACTATAGTTTATTATTGAACTATCAGAATACACAGAATAGAAAACATCATCAGAAATTATCAGAAGGTAATTATTGTTAGCATTGTGGTGTCTTCCTCTCTCTGAGGGTATATTTGTGTTTCTACAGACACACACACACACACACACACACACACACACACACACAAATCCATTCACATATCACCCTCTCTTACCATCATTCCAGAGATAAGTTGTAAAACAGAAAATCACTAATCAAGTAGATAAAGCTTATTTACTCATTCTTCTATCTCTGTTCTTAGATATTTTGCATAATGTTTTGTTTTTTAATATTATTGAGCTGGGTATGGAAAATCAAATTTCTTATCTTTTGCACAGCACTTTACTTTCATTTACAGCACCCAACCCTTGATGGGAGTAAGGAGATGAATTAAGGATGCAAATTTGATTCCTTAAAAAAAGTAAATCTAATCTAGCCATTTGTATCCATGTTCTTTATCACAATGGCCTTTTAATTGAGGCAGAGTGGGATTGAGTGTTAGAGAAAACCCCATTTCTGGACATTTTAAATGGAAAGGTCTTCAACTTTTTCTTGTAGCTAGAACTTCCATCCATCCATCAACTCACCAATTACTCTGCACTCTATTGGTCTTAACAAACTGAAATATAATTTCAACATTTTCATCCAGGACCATTTGCTTTCTAATAATTATTCGATTTGTATTTATTTTTACAGAATATGCTAAATCATTTATTACATTCTCATATTATTTTTAGCTAAGAAAGGAATGTTATTTAAAACATTTCTTCAAAACTTCAATTCTGTATAAGTTTTATGAAGTGCATATAGATCAAAAATATTTTTCAACGTTTACTTCCGTTAAAATAGGTTTATTTTTTCCATCAGGCTTAACATGCCATCCAAGCCGCCCCTTCACGATGGCCTCCTGCTCCCGGGACTCTACAGTGAGACTGTGGTCATTAACACCTTTAATCACTCCTTTACAAATAAATATTCTGGCAGACAGATCTTGGGAAGAAATTATCGGGAATTCTGGTATAGAAAATATGCATGTATTAGATTTTATTTTTAAATAATATTTTATAGCAATCTTTTCTCACTGAATTATGTCCGTTCTCCAGATTATGTTATACAACAAGGCACTCCTCCTCTGTTGTGTGGTAAAATGTCAAGAGATATTAAACAGGAAATAGAGAAACTAACTGGTAATCCTCAAGTAAAAAGACTAAGATGGTTTTCAGAATGTTTATCAGTAAGTATAATAGGAATTAAATGTGAACATTTTTTCTTTCACCACAATAAATCATTGCAACTATTGTCATGAAGTTATCACATATTTACATGTATCATCCTAAATTAGAGGGTCCCTCTGAACAAAATCTGTACAGCATAAGAAAGCAAATGGAAACTAGAAATAATAAATGAGATAAATCATAGTTTTATTTTGTTAATTTTCATATATCTGCATTATATTTTTGAAGATGCAAAATACTGTTTGGTTTCTAATTCATTATTATATCTTTGGGTATTCTATATCAACTTTTTAGCCTCCAGGTGGCAGTGACAATTTATGGAACTTAGTTGCCGTGATAAGAGGGCAAGATGATAGCTTACTTCCTCAGAACTACTGTAAAGGAATAATGCATTTGAAACATCTGATTAAATTCAGAACAGTAAGTAAAGTATGCAAATATTATATGCTCAAGTAAAAATAATTTTTGCCTTGTCACTGTTAAAATATAAAGATTATTTTAAAAAATTTATGCAGGGTTGGTAGACGGAAATAAGCAAACATGGAGGAAATAAATCTTCAATAAAAACCACTCATAACAACAGTTGAAGGCAGCCATGCATAGTTGAACCTCATGAAATTTTTAAAAGATCACTTGTAACAACATGAAACAGCTTATATTTACTCTACAACCAGATGAGTGTGACATATGCACTATTCTGACTCCAGTCTCAGAGGCCCAATAGGCTGTATTCTGAATATGTTTTATTTAAACTGATCATATTATAGCTCTTAATACATTTTAATACAAAATTATTAGTTACCTGAAACTTGGAGCAACATACAGTACCAACAACAAACCAGTCCTAGTACCAGAAAGAAGAAATAGTAATGAAATGTCAGTGGTGAGCTTAATTGTTAGAGTACGGAGAGAATTGTGAAAGGGATGTGGATTTGATGGTCATAAGACCAGTTATTTTCATAAAGAACAAGCACTTATTAATCACAAACTAAACACATGATGAGTTTTAAAGACAGTGAGATTTAGCCTGTCCACACCCACACCAAGAGTCTCTGCTCCCCACTCACACCAAAACACTGAGTTTAAAAAAGTTATCATATTTTATAGAGTAAAAGTATCGATTTTTTAAAATATTTCATTTTCAGTGCTATGTGTTTTTAAAATATGTATCTCTATAAATGCTTTCATGGTCATCTGTTATCACCAGCTCTTGTGTAATGAAATTTAGAAAGTTTTATTTTTTTTATGACCAGTCTGAAGCCCAAGAACTGACAACAGTCAAGATGTCTAAATTTGGTGGTGGTGTTGGTGTTCCTACTAAAGAGGAAAGACTGAAGGAAGCTGCTGAAATCCATTTGAGATTAGGGCAGATTCAGAGATACTGTGAACTTATGGTTGAACTTGGAGAGGTAAAGTGCTATTAAAGCAAGATTAATGAGTTTGACAAAGTATTCTAAGTATTAGTTAAATACTAAATGTTAAGCTTATCTTTTTTTTAGATCTAACTAGTTCTCTGCTATCTGATAATCAGGTGTATACCTTAGAACAGTAGTCATCAAAGTGAAAATCAAGGCTAACAGCATCAGCATTACTTGGGAACCTATTATATGTGCATTTCCCATCCAGACCTACAGAATCAGAATCTCTGGGGATGGAGCGCAACAAACTGTGCTTTTATAAGCCCTACAGGTTATTTTCATGCATGTTAAATTTTGAGAGCCACTGCCTCAGGCTGGAATCTTTGATTCCTAAAAAATATCTATGTTGCTCACAGTAAATCCCCTTCTTAGTACTATTTGTCATAACCAAATTCCACACGGGCCAGAAGTTCGGTTTCCACTGAGGATCATCTGGTGATACATCCTGATTTTTATAGAGGACTGGATTGGTAAAACAAAGTTCTCAAAAAGGTTAGGATTAATCTATCCTGTTAAAATTTGGCATAGTGCTTACCTTTGGAAGGTGGGTGGTGACTAAAATAAAGCAAGGAAGGCGAAGGCTCTATTTCTTGATCTGGGTGCTGGTTGCATGACTGTATTCAGTTTGTGAAAACCTATTGAGCTTTTCATTTTTCTGCATATGTATTTTAGTTCAACCAAATTTTCCAGCCCCTCCCAAAGAAAGATTAGAGTAGCATGGACTCATCTTATACTTGATCATTTTTGGAAAGCTCTAAGTTAATTAATTTTATAATTACAAACTATGATATTAATACTTGTGAATAATATAAAGTAAAACTGAGCAATAAAGTTATAATAAAAGAGATCAAAATTGTTATTTTAGGCTAATTAACAATTTTCTAGCCTTAATTGGCAGTAAGACTCGACTGTTTTAGAGCTTTAATTAAAATGAAATTTTGATTCATGGAGTGATGTTTGAGAATATTTTTTCCTCAGTTCTAGACTTGAAATCAGTGAAATCCATATTTTTAAGTAACAATCACAATTAGCCTTGATTGAGCAACGAGCTCCTTTAATAGTAGTCTACTTTTAAAATATGAAGATAGGTATTATTAACTATAAAGAAAGAATTTACAATAAATAAAATTTATAAAAATGAGCAGGGAGAGAATGAAAATAGAAATAAATATCATATCTGTTAAATATAATTAACAGTGAAATAAAAATTTTAGTACATATTATTTTGAACAGAGAATATGGAGTACCATGGAGTACCACAAAGCAAATTATTCTGGTGGTGTGTTAGAAGATGAGTTAATATATTTTTCAAACCACATATTTTAGTTACTATTCTTCCTCCACCATCACCTTCTTTCTCTCTCCCTCTCCCTTCTTTCTCCTCTGTTTCTCTCTCTCCAGGTATGAGATTTTCTCTGCTAAATAATACAATTTATATATCATTTTATTTTAAAATATAGTAATATTTATAATATATAGAATTTATGAGATAGAATACAAAATAATCCCAGAAATCCAAACATTCTAAAAACACTCTAAAAGCTTGTATTATAAATATGAGTTTATTTTTAAAAGTCTGTTAAGAATTAAATAGTGCAATCAAAATGACTGTTTCTGCCCTTCTTTTCTAGTGGGACAAAGCCTTGTCAGTTGCACCAGGGGTCTCTGTGAAATACTGGAAGAAATTAATGCAGAGGTGAGGCAGACAGTCTGTATCCTAATAAATGTTTTTAAATATGTTAAAATAGAAACAATATATAAATATGACGGCAACTTTTGAGACTTTTACTTTTATGCTCTTTTAAATAATAACTGAATTTTATATCTACTGATACAATAAATTAATCAGTTACAAGACATTTTTGTGTTCTTATATTTGACCTAAGAGATGATAAAGACAATGGAAGACAAATTTCCCCATGTCAATGGAAGAACTGACAGATTAGTAAACATACTGGTTACTGTATTACTATTGAAAAATAAGTGATAAATTTTCTTAAGTTCACCGAATGTTTGTAGAATACTTATTCTATAAATAATTTCAACAATTCTCTCTGTAGACACTAATTTCTGCCATTTCCTCTCCATGGATATAATGTAGGTACCAATGATAAAGAAGAGTTTGACCACCAAGCAAACTTAACCAGATGTTATTGTTCTATAATGTAATAAACAAGGTTTTTTTCTAGGTTGTATTAGTTTCCTAGGACTACCATAAAAAACAACCACAAACTGTGTGGCTCAGAACAATGGCAATGTATTGCCTCACAGTTCCGGAGGCTGCAAGTGTGATATCAAGTTGTTGGTAGGATTGGTTCCTATCGAAGGCTCTGAGAAAGATCAGGTCCATGCTCCTCCCCAATTCCTGGTCATTACTGGCAGTCCTTGGCATTCACTGGCTTGTAGACGCATGGCTTCAGCCTCTGCCTTGTCTTCATATAGCATTATCTCATGTACCTCTGTGTGTAAATTTCCCTCTTTTAATAAGGACACCAGTCAGGTGGGATTTAGGGTCTACACTAATACGGTATAACGCTGTCTTAACTAATTACATTGACAAAGACCCTATTTACAAATAAGGTTGAATTTACAAATACCAAGAGTTAGGACTTTAACATATATTTCGGGGAAACACATTTGAATCCACATCATAAGATTATTCTCTATTCTATTCATTCGTTCAACAAATATTTATTTAATGCTCCCTATGTGTCAATATTGTGCCAGGAATGTAGAGTAATATTTAATGAGTATTCACCTTATATCTGGCATTAAAAATGGAAAGTATTGATTTTTATTTCATGGTACATGGTTTAGGAAAAGATTCAACTGCAATTCACATGTACAAATAAAAGTCCATCAGAGGCAAAGCACGAAATTTCACTGGATTCAGGCATTTGCCGTGAGAAAGGATAGTGTTCCCTACCCACTGCTTTCCCAACTATAAGTTAAGAAGCAGGCCGACTCCAGCCCTCAGGCCGACTCCTACCCAAACTCTAAGATTCCAAATACTTCCATTCCTGTACCCTCACCGCACAATTGTAAATGTTATTGCTTCCAGTGAAATCTTAATAAAGTCAACAGAGGATGTTTATATCACAGAACAATTTTGTATCAACTTCAGCAAAACTATTTCATTTATCTTTGAAATCTATCACCTGATTTTCTCTTGTCCGTTGTTCACATTGTGGCCATAAAATGGCCTCCCCACAACTCTAAAAGTTTATATTTTATAGATCCCGCCATTCAGAGGGGTTATTGGCAGTCTCTCAGTTTTAGTTCCAAATGCCTGGGAGGAGAATATTGTTCCTAAACAGCTATAACGAGGAAATCATGGTCACATGTTAAAAAAATTGCAATGACCCTCTGAATTGGAGACCGTTAACAGTGAGCTGGGCAAATGACATCGAAATGTCCACTATACCTATCCAAAGATTGACAATTGAAATTTAGTTTAATGCAAATGCCAGTATAAATTAACTATACCAGATTAGTGTTCAACAAAACTGAGGTTAAACATTAATAGTGGAATTAACTAGGATAGTCATTGAGAAAGTGTGACTTAGATAGGAAAAGAGAAACAGACACAGAAGGTGATATATAAAGAGAGAGACACACACATAAACCATTCATAATCTCCCAGATGAGGATGCCTTTTCCCCCTTACATATCTGGAACATTATTTTCTTTAAACCACCTTGCTTGGGGTACTTAATATTCTGCATTTTATTATCAGTATTATGTTCTTATACTTTTTAATGATTTCTAAAGCTAGCTGCACTTAGAGGCTCTCTGTTCATCACTGTGCTAAGGTACACACCCACATATTTATTAATACAGTTGAAAGAGATCTCCCATCACACATATCTAGTTTACAACTTATTCAGAAAAACTTATTGTTCATATTAATAGGTAAGCTACATTAATTTTAGGATCTGAAGTGTTGAGTACTTTTAAATATGAAAATATGTAGTGTTCTAAGGGAAAACAAGTATGTATAATAACATTTCAGAAAACTTTTGTCTTCCATGTTATGATCTGATCATAAAATATCTTTTCAAAAAGTGATATGTAAAAGGGCTTTACAAATCTTCCAATTTTAGAAATTTTAGATATGTCAGAAAAATTTCAGTCCAACTGAGAACTTTGAAATGAATGTATTGTAAAAAAAAAAATGTTCTTATTTTATTAGGAGAGCTGATCAATTAATCCAGGAAGACAAGGATGATGTTATTCCATACTGCATAGCCATTGGCGATGTGAAAAAATTAGTCAATTTTTTTATGTCCAGAGGTCAGCTTAAAGAAGCTCTGCTTGTTGCACAGGTACGTGCACATAATTACACAGGCTGCATATGTTTGTGGGCAGATGTGGAAGGGAGAAAGTTTGGTTGACTGACTCGCCTTCATATGAATGACAAAGTTATAGATGGCTTGGCTTATGCCCATCTTCCGGCCTTCTGTCATCTCAACAATTCAGTTGCTCTATCTTTGGTCTGATCACTAAACTTATTTTAGATCCTTACACATACAAGCATCTCTGAACTCTGAACCTTTGTATGCTGCTGAACATTATATATGCTTGAACAGCATTTTCTTGTAACTATTTTCTTGAAGTTTTGTGTTGATACAATGAAGTTCATTTCTTTTTTAAAATTCTAAGGGTATCTCCAAAATGTAATATAAATTTCAAACATGAATTAAGTGTACTTTGCTTAAAATAATCTTCTTAAATTGGCCAATTCCCAACAATTAGCTTAAGATTAATTGAAATGTTAATTAAATTTTAGGCTGCTTGTGAGGGAAATATGCAAACCTCACATGTTTCTGCACCTAAAGGATCTTCTTACTCTGATGATATCTACAAGGAAGACTTTAATGAGTAAGTGATTAGGGTCAATATTTTTATGGTTGGTTTCCCTTTAGGAGTTTTTGAAAGACCTGTAGTTCATCCTTATCTGTCTACAGAGGACTTGTGCATTTCTCACCATAATCTAGTTCCATTGCAGCATCCGTTCCCCGATAAATGGGGAAATGGCAGGAATGTGTACACAGTGTGGACACACTTTATGTAGCTTTCAGAGAAACAAAATGCACTTTAGTAAAGAGATTGCAGATAAAGCACCTCAACACTTAAAAACTGAGCCAACCTGTTGGGAACGAGGAGCAGTGAAAATAAAGTGCTTCACTTATTAATGTTTTGCTATAAAGTCAGTGTGGGTGATATCCTGGTAATTGTGGTCATAACCCCATGACCCCAGTATTAGTATCTGGAATAACAGTCCTCCTCCAAAGAAGAAATCCAAATAGCTATGTTTTTAAGAGAAATGGATTTCTTCAGCCTTTTGACCTTTTTCAAATCAGGCAATCTATCTTCCCTTGTCTCTTCGCTTGGCTTATATTTTTGCCCTAAAAATAGGATAGTTGAACTTTTAGGACACTTATCAAGTAAAAAAAAGATCATAAAATGTTAAGCAAATAATGTATCGAGACCAACATATTCCTACCTGGTTCTTTGCTGATGCTCTACCATTTCTCAACTTGGCATTTTAAAGATCTGACACATACTACCCATATTCTAGTCACTACCTAAATTTTAAAAATTAGACTTTTTTTCCACCAATTAGGTAGGCTTATCAGCTCATCTACTAAGAAAGACTGTTTTCCCGATACTTTTCTCCAAACCAGGCTTTCTACCTAAATCAAAGATGTCAAATTAAATTCTGTTTGATCCCTTAATCAGCTTTTTATAAAAGAGTATTAGTTCACTTTTATCATCGATGGAATGCTTGTGTTTATCTAGAATATATACTCTTTTTTTCTAGACTCCTGCACACAGTCAGTAAAGAACTGGCAGAATGGTATTTTCAGGACGGCCGAGCAGTACTAGCTGCATGTTGCCACCTTGCTGTAGATGATATTGAGGTACAGCATTTCAGACTGGTTTATGTGAATGGAAAGCTCTTAAGATGTGTCATGTTAATTGAAAGGAAAAAATATGGTGACTTCCTCTGTAAGATCTGGTTTTGCACGCTTTCCAAGCCAGAATAATTACATGCCTAAAAAACAGTAACTCTGCAGTCTTGGAGATGTTTTTAAAAATTTATGTTTTTATCACAGATACATATTTGTAACAACCTTACCTTGAGTTTTTCAGCATATATGAGAAGCAGTAGTTTGGTAAAGGGAAAATCACTGCACTCGGGCTCAGAATTTCCACCTTTCGAAAGCACTTATTTTAAAGTATATTTTAGTATATTCTTCACAAGTTATATTTTTAAGGTATTTTTCATTTGACCCAATAACATAATAAAGAAAATATTAAATAATGATATAGATTCTGTTTTCATGTATCTTTAGACATATTGGCTTTAGGACATAATTGATAATCATTATATTCCTTTAGAGAAGCTTTTAAGAATTTATATATTTTTTTATGATAGAGAGACCAAAAACATGTTGAGGATATTGTAGCGAGACTGTTATTAATTATAAAAATATGAGCAAGGATTCTAAACTCTTAAATTCTGACCTTATAAAATTTAATTTATGTTCTTTCAACTTTTCTATTTGAAAATTGCAGTTACACTGACATATTTTATAGAAATATTATATTCAACATTTTATAGGAATAACCAATTATTGGTTAATACAGCCTTATCTACTTTATGAGCTTGGTGGGAATGGTGATCCTACCCAGCATCTAAGAAACTGAAGACATTGTTCTCTTCTCGAGAAAGCTTGCTATGACCGACCTGATTCGTGGAAATGAACTGGAGTTGGCAGTTTCTGTGGGCACAGTCCTGGGAGAGTCTGCAGCGTCAGCAACCCACTATGCCCTAGAATTACTGGCGAGAAAATGCATGATGATACCAATATGGTAAGAATTTCTAAATTAAAAAATAATTTCATGGTGATGGAATGCACTTTTTAAATATCGTTAAGTTGCATTTGATAATGTGTTGGGAGAATATAGGGTCTCTTTTTTTAATGAAAGATAAGATTGCGGGAGGAAATGGTGATATGAGAATGTAGTTGTATACTACCGTGGTTGTATAATGAAATCTACCATGACCCATTCTGAAGTAGCCCAGCTGTAATTTCAAGCACTTGAAGCACCATGAGACAATAAAGTGTACTTAAGGTTATCAAGACCACACATTCCCACATGTCCATTATGCTCAATCTTTTCAATTCTTATGTCTTGATTTAAGATTTGGAAAATGAAGTCACTTTTATAAAGGAGAATAATAATAAAGATGGTTTAGCTGAAGACTTGGAACAGGGCATTTTCCCAAACTCAGGCAGCACTTTAAGAGACAGACCCTGGAAAGTCCCTTGGGTAACCTGGAAATCCCTCATATCTGCAGAGCTTGTTTTTAGGGCAGACACTTTTAGGAAAGATATGGTATTGTCATTATGGAGGCACTTTTAGGAAAGATACGGTACTGTCATTCAATACATATGTGTCTAATAAAGATGATTTTAGACTTTTCTCTTTTCTCAAAATACATAGATTCTCAAGAAGTTTCTAAATAAACTTGTTTATCAGGACTTTGACCTCTCCCCATTGTACACCCCATGCACACACATACCATACCACTCTTAAGATGGAGCGATACACTACCAAACACTACAGATAATAATTAATAATAATAATAATAATAATAATAACAGCAACTCACTACACTTCTATACTGCTTACTGTATGGCTAGCACTGATTTAAGCACTTTGCATGTAATACCTCAGCAGATACTATACAGTAGATATTGATTAGCCTCGGGTAAGAGTTAACATTCAAAGCTACATGAACTGGCTCTAGAGTTTGCACTCTTAGCTACTTTCTCAGTCAGTTCAGGCTGCTATCACAAAATACCACAGACTGAGTGGCTTGTTAACAATACACATTTATTTCACACAGTTCTAGAAACAGAACTCCAAGGTCAAGACGTGGACAGATTTGGTGTCTCATAGGAGCTGGCTTCCTGGTTAATAATTGGCCATCTTTCACTGTGTTCCCACGTGAAAGAGGTTAGGGAGCTCTCTGTGGCCTCTTTTGTAAGAACGATAATCCCTCCTCACATAATTACCTTCCTAAGACCCCATCTCCAAATACACTGGAGATTAGGTTTCAACATATGAATTTGGGGGGAACACAAACATTTAGTCTCTGGCAGCTCTCACACTATACCACCTTCTTATCTGGGGGGTGTCAAGAACTATAGTAGTCAATTGCAGTTATCCTTAGAACCATCTCAAAGCATGAGGTCTATTTATTTATTCACAGTTATTTATTCAAATTATGTATGCACAAAGGTGACTGCATGCTAAAAATCACCTAATCTAAATAAGATGTGATTCCTTTTTTAAAAAAAAGTGAAGGTAAAAAAGAGAACAAAAATAGATATTAAATTTAAAAGAGGTCTAAAAATCTTTCAATTGACTATATGTCTCAGTTGCTTTCATATAAAACAAACTTCTGTTTCCCTGTAACTCCCTGTCTAAGAGTTCTTTTATATGTCCATAGATATGTCTATTATTTCAGGTTTATTTCCAAGGCAAATTTATAATTCTCATGGCTATTAATAGAGCTCCATAAATTTAAAAAAATAATAATTCAGATAGCAACATCATTTCAAGAGAATGTTCATAATTTTATAAAACAAAAATTCATATTTTATATTTACTGGTTAAAGTTTGCTGCTTCTTGGTTCTCACTGCATATTTATAGTATTCATATACAAAATTATTTTCTTTTTAGCTTTCCATCTGTTGGATACAGGTATTATCTAGTTTTATAAAAATGTTTAATTAAAATTTTATATTTTCTATTATTAGAATACTAATTCTATATTAAGAAGTTATCATTGTTTTCACTTTATTGTTTTATAGAATATCAATTCATTTATATAATTTATAGTATATAAAACTAACTACAAAGTAGTGAGATCAGTTCCTATAACCTAGATACAAAAGCACTCATGATTATATACTTAAAACTGACATAATAAATGAACTGTGGCTTTCTACAATATAAAATATTAACTAATTCAATTAAGCAAATTAAATGCTTGTTCTGATAGTGAAATTAAAGAGTTTTAGATCGTTTAGTTGGTCCATATTACTGCATATATACACACATACATTTTCCCCAACTGATACACTGAATTTTCAATTTGTTCTAAAGAGTGAATAAAATTAACTAGCATTGCTGTAAATTTCACTGTACAGCATAGAATTAGACAGTAAGAAAGTCAAGTTTTAGTCTGTAGTTCATAAAATAGCTATGGAGTAGAATTTTAGCACAGCTGTTGTTATATAATATAAAAGAAAGTAATTTCTGTATTCTCTTAGATATTATTGAAAACTGCTAACATATCAGTATCAGAAAACATAAAAAAATCATTTCTTTTTTTAGCAAGAGCAGATGAGTTACTCAAATTTGGAACTCGTAAAAACATTAAAGACATACCAGCCCAGTGATAACAGAAAATTTGACACATAACAAATTATCTCTATTTTTTTTCTATAGTCACTATATTCTTGATTAAATATCTCTTAATGTTTTTAAAAATAATTTATTCACATAAAATACCAATGTAGATTTTACTAAACAGTTCACAAAGAAGGTGAAGGTGAGTTTTACTCTCACAGTCCACAGCACATTCTTCATAAATACATATTTGAAATATTTTCTATTTATGCAGAATGTACATATATCAATTTCTTGAAAATTGAATATTAACCTCTCAAACCATCAAAAGTTAGTATTTTCTCAGTTATGCATGTAACCAAAAACTCTCTGTCTAGTGATTTAAAAAAAGAATTTTATAAAAAAATAATTTAATATAATATGGTCATATGTTTCTATGATTTTAATATGCCTTATTATTAAATTATTTATTTTATTGATTGAATATTATAAAGTAAATCAGAAAATGGCATTTCTATATTTGATTCTCACCTAAAGTTTAAGAAATATGAAGAATACCCAAAATTCTAAACTTAAAATATCTAATTAATGAGCTGGCTAATACTAATATTCATTGTTGATGAGAATTAGCTTTCACAAATTTGCTTTATAATTCATTCCAAAGAACATATCTAATACTACTTAGTTTGGCTAGAAAATTATTCTATAATAACAAAATTAAGACTCAGTTTAGATTTTTAAAAACTATTTAGGAATATGATGATAATACATTCCTCCATTATACCCTTTGGTTTTTATAATCTACATTCATAAAAAAAGTAGGAAATTAGTACTGTTTATGTAAATAGAAAAGCAAAGAATGTATACTAAGAGTCTTCTTTTTTTGACATAGTTCTAAATGTTATTGTTAGATTTTTTACTCATTCAAGTTTTCCCTTTTGTTATGTGACTAGGAATTTGGCAGCTGATCTCCTCCTGATGATTCCTGATAATGAACTACACTTAGTAAAACTCTGTGCTTTCTACCCAGGGTGTACGGAAGAGATCAACGATCTTCATGAGAAGGTATGCCAATGATAGTCAGTATTCTAGTTTGGAATGCAGTGATTCAACTAATATTAGGTTCAGGAAAATAGATACATGCAGAGAAACAAATATATGGTCCCTTTAGGACCCTTTAATAAATATGACAAAAAATGATAAAGATATAAGAAATAACATTCATTGAGTTATAGCGTATTTAAGATTGTCTCAGTTTAATTCCCAAAATAACAAAGGTTTGGTTCACTTATATGAACCTTGATTTTTCCTCCAATATTTGTCTCTAATTCATTGAACAATGAATACTTAATGAGTGTTGTGTTAATACAAGTATACCAAAAGTGTGTGTAAGTGTGTTGAGAGAGAGAGAGAGAGAGTGTGAGTGATTGTGTATGTATGCTATCAGGGAAAATGCTTGTGAAAAGATAAATGGCCAGTTACCAATGGGTTGTGAGATAACAGGTTTTTTAACTTCTTTATACACTTTGTATTCTGTGAATTTTTTAAATGAGCTGTGCTTTGCTTTTATAAACATGACAAATAAAAACTATATTTATGTCAAAATTATAATGCATATAGAAGGAAGCAGGAGTAATTTTTTACATTACACTTTATATTTACCAAGTAGAGCTTTAATGATACTACCATATCCTCTGAGGCAAAAGGTACAGGTGTTAAGATTTGGGGAAGTTAAGTAGTTGGCTTTGTTTATGCAAGTATTAATAATAAGGATGAGAATAGTGTTTATAGTCTTTTCATCACATATTCTAAAAGGATATAATTAGATTCTGGTTAGACTTCATTATTGAAAGATTAATTAGTATGTGTAAAGGTTTTCATACCTCTGAACAATTTCACAAGTAACACTAAAAAATATGTGCTCAAATATTATAGATTTGTGTGGTGACATATAACTTTTAGAATTTTAAGACAGGACAAGAATTACAGAGATGATTATCTTACTCTTCTTATTGTATTCCATTTGAGAATGAAATTTCAAAAGGAACCATTTTATTTTTCTTCTCCTCCATGAGTATATATCAAAGTGAAGAAACTTTTTTCTATATAGCCAGGCACAGTACCAAACACATAGTATTTATAAATAAATGACATTTAGTGAATAAAGATGGGGAAAAAATATGAACTGTTATATACATTAGAAATCCTTTGATGTAGTTTTTTTTTTTTTGAGGAAGATTGAGAGATCTAAAATGTTCAATTCACCTCTATTTTTTAAACAAAAGAAAATATGAAACTATTGAATAAATGCATAAATAAATACATAAATAAATAAATAGATAGATAGATAGATAGATAGATAGATAGATAAATAAGTTGAATAAACCATCTCAGTAACTTAAGGGGATGTAAAAGAAAAGTGAGAAGGGTAGAGGGTGACAAATCTCCAAGGAGAAGCGATAATGACCATCTTTGGATGAACCACATCATTTGGATTCACAACACCAAATGTTTTTGCAGTGGAAGCTCAGTCGCAGTGGTTGCCAAAGACTGGTGAGATAGACAAAGCATGAAGCTATTTATAGTGTTGCTTAGAAGCAAACCAACAAACTTTAACATTTAAACTTCAAAAATCATGAACATATCAGAATTTAATGTAAAAGATAACTTGATTCTTACAACATTATGGAAGCAAAACTTACCTGAGGGAGGAATGCACTCTCAGTTTTAAAAGAAAAAAGAAAAAAAAAAGATGATTTGAGGAAATGAAGAGTATTTATTTTACACTAAAGAACTTCCTAGGCCCAAAATATCTACTTTGTGGCATTACAGATTGTTAAAGCTGAAAACTTTTAGAGCTTGTACATTTTTTGTCTTTCTGCTTGAAATGAAGTGGCTTTGTCTCAAAGGCCAAGTGATATTAATTTACAGTGTAGAGGACATGTAAGAGTGTACCTTTTATGTTTTCTGCATTCATTGTGGTTCTTCACTCTGGTCAGCATATGTGTTCTAAGATAACTAATCTTAGCATTTTTTGCTAAATTACATTTGCAGTCACTAATCCCAAAATCACAACCAAGACAGTTCTACCTCTTTTATTAGATATTTGTGTGATAGAAAACTACTGACTCATTAGTATATTATTCTACTTATTATTATTGCATCTTAAAGATATTTCCATAAATGTGTGCTCTTAATACAAATTATTTTATTTACTATTTTGAACAGTTTTAATAAGGAAAACGCAGTAGATGAATTGGACATATTTAATACTTACATGGTTGCCTTTATTCCTATAAATTTTTGTAATATTGTGATCAAACCAATTATTTTCTAGTGCAAGCTACCCACAATAGATGAATGTATGCAGTTAGCTGAGACAGCCCAGGCAGAAGGCAATGTATTTGAAACTATAAAGTATTATTTGTTAAGTCAAGAACCTGAGAAAGCGCTTCCTATTGGTATTCACTTCATCAAAGGTAAGTTTTTAGTTGGTAATTTAATTTAAAATCTATTCATTTGTTTGATATTTTTATTCATATTACTTTTTAAAAAAGCCTTAAAATTAAGTACTAGTCATTCTAACTTTAAAAAGGAAAGAGATCGCTGATTGTATGGTATGGGGACCAGAGAGGGGGTCAATAGGCAAATTCTTGTGAACTAGAAAATGAGGTAGATAGGATTGACCAGAAGAGAATTAATTACATAGGTTAAAAATTGGATGAACCAGTCTTAATATTATTATTGAGAGAATTTTTTATTTGGTTTTATTTTGCCAGAAAACATCAGTAGTTCAGACTGGACTTTGGATACAATTTATCCCATTCTTGACCTATTGAGTTATATTCGTACTGAAAAATTACTGTTGCATACATGTACTGAGTGAGTACTTTTTCTCCAGAATACATCATTGAACCCATGTAATGTTTCAAAATGACTACATTGTTTTTGGTATTTAGATCAAGAAATAAGTTCATTTTGACAGGTAGATACACATGTAGAAAATTTGTTATAATCGTAAGAAAAAATACAGAGGTCAGTTTGAAACAGAAATAATAAATCTTAGTGGTCCCACTAATATCTAGTGTGTGTGTTTATATATGTGTATGTACACATATAGATACCTGGTTCGAACAGGGCTAATATACAAAGCTTTTGGATGGTTTTGGACCTCAAGTCCTCAAGAAACCAGTAGTCATCTCTATTAAATATCCACTGTGTGCAAAGCTTACTAGGTTGGGGGAAAACAAATGAAAGTGCTAGAAAGTAAAAAATTGACACCATTCCTGAAAGCAAATATCATTTAAGGACATTGTTATCCATGTAACTAAAGTCCCCAGAACTATATATAATACATAATAGAGGCTTTGGGCTATTTTTGTCTTAATGCCCATGTGAAAGAGATGATGCCTCAGCCTGTGAAACTTGGGCAAATTTGCCCAGCAGGAATGTAGTGGACATTTCTAGAGTCTACACAGAATGCCAGGAATTCCAAAATCTGACCACATGAAGAAACAGCGAAGAAGTAGGAAAAAAACAAGAAGGCAAGAGTTAAATATTATTTAAAGACTTTTATTTAAAATTATAATAATATTATAGTATAAATGTCTGAATAGAAGTTAACTGATAAATCAAACATCTTCAAGTTTCTAAAATTTTATTAACATTTTAAACTATAAATGTCACCCATTAAAATGTAGAGACACAAGTACATTTACTATATGTGAGAGTGATGTTCTATCTCAAATTATGAAATTTAAAAAATATTCTCTTTTAGAGCTCGAAATGAGTTGCTCATATTATGTGGTTATACTGGAGCATTACTAGCTATCAGAAGACAGTATCAAAGCATTGTTCCAGCACTTTATGAGTACACAAGGTAAAAAAAATTTTTTCTCTATTGTGAAATTAGAGAAATTATTTTCACTAAGATGGTGAGTATTTGTATTGTAGGAGATACTAAATATTTGCATGAATCCATTTACTCAGCGTGTACTTTCTAACAAAACAGCAATACACTATAGTAATTAGAAGTGGCCGAGGCTATAAATAACAGAAATCCTAATTCCAGCTTAAACATGTAGGGTGCAGTGGTCTTGTGTCAAGACACTTGCGGTAGGCGTTGCAGGGCTGTTAGCTGCCTGCCGATTTCGTCAGGTACCTGGACTCTTCCCTTCTTTGGATGCTGCCATTCATGGCTTCCTCCCTCTCGCTTGAGTTTCTCATGGTTACCAGGTAGGCCATGCCCTCTGAAAGGTAGCCCTTTGTCTACCTCCTAAGCTTTGGGGAGAAAGAGGTGAGAGTAAAAGCATAGCCGCTCCAGAGGCAAGACAGTCAGAGTCAGGAAGGAAAGTACTCCTCAGGGCAGTGTGCCCACGACCAGAACTGTGGAAACCTGCTCTTTACTGGATATTTTAGCTTTTCAATCTCTACAGTAGAAAAAAAAAAAATAGGAAAGGGGGTTTGTGAGTAGCAGGTAACTCATTATTTCATACTTAGACATAACCTATCTGCCCAGCTCCTCTATTTTCTAACAGCTTGCTGACCTTCAGCTATTATACTTAAAACTTGTTATACTCAGCCATAAAATCCATAGTGCCTTCCCTAAAATCCGTTTCCAAATCTACTAGTTTGCTAAGTGGCAGAGTAGGTACCTTCTAAAAACGCCGAGAGTCTGTGGGTAAGCGGTTCTGGGTACCCTTCATGGAGGGCACAAGATGCTGAGAAAAACAAAGCTTTCTTGTTCCCGTCTCCTCACCTTGTGGAGGGAAAGGTCTTGTGAGGTCTGCCACCTGGAGCAGACTGAGGAATAGCAGGAATTAATACTATCAGAGCACGCAAGGAAAAATCTGTATCTTCACAGGAAGCATAACCACAATTCAAAGGCTACTTTTGACTATTAAAATATAGAAACAATGGGTTGTATCACATGGAATTAAAATATTATTTATTGAAATATTTCCAGCTATCTATGACTTTGGTAGTGATGAAAGTAAAGAGGGAGAAAATGTCACTTGAAATAATATCAAGAATAAAAGGAAGGCTTTTTATTTGTAAGGGAGGAGAGAATGAGTTTAGTTCAAGAAAACAGTTTAGAAAGAGAAACTTAAGAACTTGCTAATTTTAAAAACTTCTCTTATTTCTCTGACAATTGTATTTTTCTTGTCTGTCTTGCCACCTTTACTGATTTCCCCAACTCACTAACATCCGGTTTCTCAGTTTTGTTCCCTCCCATTCCTTCTTGTTCCTCCTCTTTCTCCTTTTTCCTGCTCCCTCAGCTCACTCTTTTCCCACAACTCCACTCCTCTCTTCTTTCCTCTCTAGACTCTGTCCTCAAAAACCTCACCTATTTTCATAGCTTCACCTGTCCGCTCTATGGAGAAAACTCACTTTAGGTTAAGGCATAGCCTCCTCTCCAAGCTCCTCTGTGCATACACAGCGGTTCACCAAACTCCAGCCTTAAACTCAGTATGCTCAAAGTTAAAAACATCTTCGTTCTCAAATCTACTTATCCTGCGTCCTCTTTTTCTTTTGATGGTGTCATTATATTTCTGTCAACCACATGATCAGGGTCATGATTAAATACTAACATCAAATGATTTAGTAAAGTCCCACATCTGCATTTTTCTCATTTCCTGTTCCAGCATAGTTACTGTCTTCATTACTCTCACCACCAGGAGCTTTCATCTAGTCACCCGATCTCTCTCTTTCTCCTTCTGTCAACCCACCCTCTGCACTACTGTTGCCATAGCCTTCCTGAAGCATTCACCTCCCTTAGTACTTCCCAAGACTTCCCACTATCTATACATCATGTTCTGGATCCTTAGTCCTACATCAAAAGTCCGCAAAAATTGGATTCCAACCTCATCACCCATTGTATCCTTTTATATGTTCCTTACTCCAGCCAGACTGAATCCCTATATATACGTAAGCATTTCTCTGATATTTTTTCATAGTATTTCCTCCACCTATACCTTGGTTTTCCTCCTCACTCTTTAATAGTGCTTTACATATAGTAAGTAGATAATCGAACACTACTAGGCAGGTAAAGTACTGTCAAGCAAAATTGTAGACAGGGAGGCTGTATTTTTTAAGGAATTCATTTGGGAACTAGCCACAATATCAATAATTTGGGGTTAAAAATGACACTAATTGATTTAATATAACATTACTGAAATGTTAGATTTGTGTGTAGTGGGGAGTGGTATTTATACCTTTTTTATCTCACCAATACTTATCACATCCCAGCAGAATGGTAACTGGCATGAGTAACCAGAAAATGTAAATTATAAGAAGCCTTACTTTTGCTCTTCATCTCTAAGGTCTTATGTTCTTTTTCTTTTTTTATTTCCGAGACAGATTTTACTTTTAAATTTTGATTAACTAGTTCCTTGAGAAATGTAATGAGTTTGTAACTTATTATAGAAGCTAGATAAATAATTCCTTATCTAAAGCCTCATAATGAATAATAATGTTTGTTTTCTAAACACAGATGTGATGGATCAGTGCAGCCTCTGTTTCCCTGCTTTTTCTTTTAACACATCTCTGTCTTTCTGCTTGTTGACATTGTTCTCTTACTGTTCTCCCACTTGCTTTCTTAATCTTAATATTCATTTTAATACAGATATGTACTGTACCATACAGTAGACATAAGTGGCTATTATTCAGCTTTGCTTGACTTATCTAACTATTCTCCATACATTATGCAGTTCATTTATTCATCCACTCACTCAGACTATCATCCAGCCAACATTTATTGAATATCTTTGACTTTCCACCAGGGACTTAAAGACTAAATATGCAAGTTAGCATGCACACATACTCACACACATATCTATATAAATGATAGATAGATAGAGACATATATATAGGCATATATATTCATATATACACATATTTTGAACAGTAGTTTTTGAATCTAAAATTGCAGTTATTTAAAGTTAATTTGCTTTTTGATATCTTATTCTTCTATATATGATGTTAATTTCTTTTTCACATGTTTCAGTCAGCTATTAAAACGTCGAGAAGTGTCAGTGCCTTTAAAAATTGAACAGCTTTCTAAAGAATTGGATGCATGGAGAGCATGTACACAATCTATCAACCAGTGAGTGAAAATTATATAAAAATTGGAAACAGAGAGTATTACTTAATATCAAATCAAACTTGTTGAAATGTCATTATTAATCTTAACAAAATTATGAATCTTTGTTTGGCATATATTCAGTAATATTTTACAATGCTGATCTTTTCTGCCTTTTTAAGTCCTTTGTTTTACTATAAATTAAGTCTAAAGTTGATTTGACATCATCTATAAAGATGAACTAAATAATCATCAAGGACTGTTTCTAACCTAATCCTTTATAATTCTATGATTCTCCAAAAATGAAAATGTAATGTCTGCTGAAAATACAGATCATCAGAAGAATCTACATATACACCCCCTTCTGAGTCACAAAGAATGGTTTATGAAACTTTACTAAAGAGGCTAAAAGACGAATCACTCAAAGGAATTATTGGACATGATTATGTGACTGGATCAAATCTTCCCAGCCATTCTGATATTCACATCTCTTGCTTTACGGGATTAAAAATCCAGGTACAGCCTAATGACACATATCAGTTGTGCATTTCTATCATTTTTATTTTTCATTATTTTTTGAAATGTAATCTTAAAAATAAGCATAATCTGGATTCGGTACCTCTAAAGAGGCCTGAGACCCAGTAAGAAGATAGTCCCCTAATGCTTTCGTAGTTAGTGTAAATGGTCTCTCCTTAAAATAAATTCAAATATTCATTGTGCTATTATAAAAGCAATTCATGTAATAGGTATACTTAGAAACAAATGCCATGTGTACTCAGGAACAAATGTTTTAAAATACATACAGATCATATTCTTAGGGAAATTAATTAAGGGAGACAAAGCAACAATCAATACAGCTACAAATGATTATATCTCTAGATTTAACTTTATAGTCTTTATTTGTATTTTATACACACAAAAAAGCCATTAAAACCTTATACGCATATAATATTATTGATATAGATGTTCTTGCACTGATTTTCTAACCTTTTCAGCAATTAAAAATTATTGGGATTAATCATGAGAGATAGCTAATCACAAAGAATGGACCCTAACGTACAGTCAAAGTAATAATAATGGTGAGCAATACCAGAGCCTTCCAGTGTGCCCTGAGGGGTATAGGGGCATTATCTCCAGAAGACAGAGGCCTCCATCATCTCACTGCTAAGACCAGTTATAAGTGTGCCCATGAAGTAAAGGTGAATCCTCATAAAATGCTAATTGGTACTATAGATTGGATGGAAATAATTCTACTTCCCAGTAATAGTCACATTTTATAAGTGGCTAATTAATTACATCTCTAATACTGACATACCAGGACAACAGTAAAAGGTATTTTGGGGGATATCCACTCAAAATAAATAGCTTATACTAGTATAAACCCAAACTAGTGTAAACTTGACACTGCAAACTAAGTCTTCAGAACACACCAATATATTCCAAAAACAGACAGGACATACAATTGTATATATGCTTATTATCCACTTATGTTCAGAAATTAAAAAAAAACCAAAGCATTAAATTAAACTCATAATTCAGAGCAAAAAACATAATGCAATTTTGAGAATATATTTTTCAGTGCCACGCACTGCTCTCTGGGTACCATTTCTAGTACTTGATCCCTTCACGTTCCTTTCTTCTGGTTCTTTTTCTCCATCTAAGAGAGCCAAAGGACCTAATAGATATGCTGTCTAACCTCTCTTTACCCAGACCACATTCAGAAAGGATCTACTAATTATCTTCTATATACTAAAGAGCAAATAACTGATCTAGATGGTGTGCTACTCTCCCAGGATATTTCTGTCTCAACAAAAAATTAATGTGTTCTAGTTATAACTGAAATTTCAAGTACCTATGACTAGGAAGTTGTCTACTTCATATGATGGATTTTCCAATACCTAGAAATAATTTGTTAACAAGTTGTATCATTTGAAATCATAATAAAAAAACTGGGTAACTTTAGAACATAATTAAGAAAAGTTTTTATTATGCATTTTTAAAATCATGCTTTTCCTTCTAAGAGCTGGGAAATATAGTTTGAAAAGTTTTTTGGTTTTTGGTTTTCTTTTTGCATTAGGTTCTTCAAAACTACCCTTGACATACAAAATAACTGATGAAACTAAATTATAAATATACTAGTAAATCACATGCTTGCTGTTATTTTAAATTACGTAGACATATACAGCAGTGTCTCTTTTATCTTTTGGACAGCAGATTCAATTTCTTAAATAATTTTCCCCACTAAGTGATAAAAATAGTATAGTTAAGTCTATTACTAAACATATATGAATTTATGCACTATTAACTTTGTAGTAATTAACAGATTAACAATACCTGTTATCACTGATAGCACTTCTGTTTTTAAGAATTCAACTTATAAAATTAAATTATATTTTGAAAGACATCAGGATGTAACATTAAGATATTTTAAAATGTGGCAGTTCAAAAAAATCTAATTTTTCTCATATTTTAAAATTTTCTATCAGCATTGGTATTTTAATTATAGTGATTGTTTCTGGGAGATTAAAAACATGATGCAAATTTATAATCTCATCTTCTCTTTCCTCTTCTCTCGCTGTGTGCAGGGCCCTGTATATTTCCTTGAAGATGGGAAATCTGCTATCTCATTGAATGATGCTTTGATGTGGGCAAAGGTGAATCCGTTCTCACCTTTAGGGACTGGAATACGACTCAACCCATTTTGATAGAGGTTTTTCTCCGTGCTTAATTGTTTTTTTTAAAAAAGACCTTTTGTGGCTATTAACTTTACCTTTGTTGTCCAAGAGCCAAAGGTTGAGAGGAGGAGGGGGTGGGGAATAACAGTTGGCTTTATTCATTAACTTCAAAAAATTAAATATTTACATATTTTTCAGGAAAAGTAGGTGGCTCCTTTATAAAATAGTCATATTTGGAAAGAAGGTAATATTTAAATTATAAAGGAATAACTAATGTAAAATAACATCAGAGTTTCACAAAGCATAAAAGATACCCAAATATTATATTATTGAAACATTGAAACATATAAAATAGTACAACACCTGTCAAGTACTTAATATTTGAATGACTGAATATCTCAAAATGTTGAACTGGAAGGTATATATGACTGATCAAGTTAACACTTACATTGTCCTCTATTTAATGTACAGTAAACCACTAGTATTAACCCATATTTAATGAAAATTTTCAGTTATAAGTTTAATATATATCAATAAATGGATACATAGTCAAATACTTATGAGTTTTATTTTTTAAAAAATAAAACATTACTAAGGTTTCTATCTGAAATTCAAGCATCCAATTATAAAGAAATAGGTTAAAATGAACATAAATATATTGGGGTTGAAAATGCCAACTGCAGTCAAATCTGTATGAGAATTTGTATCTGATGATAATTGACTTTTAAATATTTGTTCTGTGAAGAAAGACATTAATTTTGATTAATGCACTTAATATTTTCATAATCTCTAATCAGTTTTTATTAACTCTAACTCATCATTTATTTGATGAAAACTGTTTGAAATAAATTTCTGTAAGTAAATATTAGTTGAAATTTTGGGTGTATTATGTAAATTCTAGTTTTTAAAATATTTATTAAAAGAGTAAAGCTATTTAAAAAGCCTGAGGCATGACTACAATTATTTTTATTATTCTAGAATTCTGACTTTGAAATTTATGAAATTAATGCATACTAGGAAGAATAGTACTTTGATACTCAAGTTGTTTTATAGGATTTAGAATACGGATGTTTTTGTCTAACTAAAGAAGAAGCTCATACAACTAGAATAATTATGGTTTTTACTACCTTTAAACTTGTTGTATTTAAAATATTTTAAAAATTTTCTTTAACAGGCTTCTTAAAACAGAAACCAATATACATTATGTACCTATCACATTTACCACTAATAACTCCTCAAGAAGATATAGGCTTAAATTCCATTTTATAAAATAATAATTAATGTTATAGAAGAGAATATATGTAACTCAGAGATGAAGTGGGTCATATAAAATGTGTCTAAGATTTTTTTTTAACCCCTAGTGATATGTGTAACCCAAATTTTTTTAGGTGGGGAGGATTATTCATTGGCATATATGTACTAAAATTTTCTTAATTAAAAAAGACAGTCTAAATACTACTATCATTCTCTTTATTTTGTTTTAAATAGATTAAGAAGTTCATCTTTTGTGCTTTAAATACTTCAAAAGAAATGATTTTAAATTATATATAATTGTTACCTTCTGTATTTTTAATGGATGCAGAAAAATAAAATATTTTTATGTATAAAATGTGAAAAAATCATAACTCTTTAGCTAGCACATGAGGACAATAGAGAGTAACCCAGTTGTCTGAAATCTAAATCGGATTGATTCAAGTGCAACTCTGTTATTCTTTGCCATCTATGATATCATATATCTTAATTTTAACTATTAATATTTTGTAGAATTATGTCATTCGATTATACCAATCTGTATATATTGTGCCTTAATATGAAAAACAAAGCAATTTTTAAAATTTATAAAAGTATTTTTATTATTATATTTCATATGCATGAAACCCCATATAATATGAAGTTATTTTACTAACTGAAGATGTCCATATAACCAGGAATGTGGACAAATTATTTTGCAAGTTTAAATCTGCCTTTATGAAAGAAGTCTCATTAGTCTCATTAGACAATTATTTACAAGCATTAGAAAAATATTTTTCCATAAAAATTACCAGATGGTTAACAAAATTGCAATATCAAAATGAGCTACATCTTGTAAAAACTTATGATGCTTATGTCAATCAAAATTAATGAAATATATATATGTATTTCCACAAAGTCATCCAGATGTGTTCAGGAAGATGGTTGCATTGTCGCAATGACTGCGTTTTGTCCTTATAATAGAAAAATTAATACTTTTTTGGTTTTAAGTTGAAAGGTATTCTGAACATAGTAAAAAGCCTCACAAATTATTTGTAAAATTTGAGATTTCATATTAGTATACTAGTAATACAGAAGATATATTTATCGTCAATTCTTAGTAAATGTTTACTGTACCATATCTTTGAAACATTTGTACCTAAATGATTGAAAAAAGGACTTTCGTGCCGAATTTAAATACTGTATGACTGTGCTATAATATGCCATATAGTTGTCTAGATTTTCATGTATATATGTATGTCAGATCCCCTAAATTTTAATAAATATCGCAATTAAAGCCAGATATGACATAGTTAACACTAAGACGAGTGTCAGTCTTGTCCTCAAAACTACCATTGAGAGAACACTATTTCCCCATAAATGCTGGGTCAGTGTCACCAAAGGTGTGAAGTGCTGAGCTGTCCATCTGGATTATTACCCTACTTGGAAGCCTAGAAAAGTCTCTTCATTGGGTGGTTCAGCGGGAAGATTCTCCATTTGTTAGAAACATTGACTACAATAAACCCCAAAATTATATACAAGAGAAATAAGGTTTACTAGTGAATAAAAACAGAGTATCACAGAGGCTTCCATTCCCATGATAAGCATTCTGCCAACTGATTGAAAAGGTTTTTCTTCCTATAGGGGCTGCTGTAGCTCCTAGAAAAGTTCATTGCTTTCTTCCGACAGAGATCCTTGGTGAAGTGAATGGCCTTTGTGTGGCTGGCCTGTAGTGCTGGCTTCTTTTGACACAACTCATCCTCCGGAAGTTCTTGAAATTACCTACTTTGGCCATACATGCTACCTTCACCTATTTATTTACTATGGAATGAAGCTTACATACATTTCATATTTTTCACAGCTCTCCATAGATCCCACAGGAGTCTAGGAAATTTAACAGAGTCCAAGAGGGATTAGCTTTTTCAGGAGATTGAACGCAGAGTCAAGAGAATAAAGAAACATATTATTTGACTGTCTGCTCAAATCTAATCCTTTTCTCGGGATCTTTTCCCAAGCTAAGCTTCGGAAGACTTGTTTCTACGAGACCCTTTCCTAAGGAACTGTGTTTTATGGGTTAAAAATTATTCCCATTATTTTATAGGTAAGGTTTGTCCTCTCAGAATGCAAGGCAGCAGGTCAATAACCGATAGCTGGTTAAGATACTCATTTGGAATAAATCCTTAACCTCAGATAAAACCAGATTCTAAATTCATTCCTAAGAAGTCATCTATTTCACCATGGGTCTCTTTAATTTCTTTTACTAAATATGAGCTATGCAAAAATTAAACAAGAATGTCTCTGGATGTAGAAATTCTAATAAAACGGCCTAAGCCTTCAAAGATGCGGAAAAACTGATAGTTTAGCTGGGAATTGACAATATGTCATAGGATTCACTGTTAGAAATATTCATTTTGGAATTCAAAGGAAACAATGAGATGGCATAAAAACGAGTAATTCCAGTTGAAGAAAATTTTCCAAATATGAATATAAAATTACCGAAAATATATGGAAGAGAAGCAGTCTTTCAGGATATCAACCTGCTTTTGTTTCCCTTTAATAAAAATGTGGGGCATGATAGCAACCAGTAGGAATTTTTAAATTAAATTAAATGGATTTCTAAACACTAAAACCAATTTCCAAGGAAAGCATGATTTTCCTTCTCCACGACTCAATTATCAATGGAAAGGACACCTATTTTTTAAAAAAAAAAGGTTTAAATAAGGCTATTTATGATGGGCAAGATTTTCTATGTGCCAATGTATAATAATAATCATTCAGAATAAATTTTTATTAATGAATGTGATATGAAAATATATAGTATCAGACAAATTAGTAGCTCTTTTCATTACTAATGAGGAAAACATTACAAAGTAGATTCACCACTCCTACAAATTTTATGAGAAAGAGCTCATCATGGTGAATTAACTGTACCTTTAAAATTATTTTTTTGCTCCTCCTGTACTAATTAATTTGATTTTGTATTTTCAACGGTACCTGGCACAGGTGTTTTAAATAAATCGTTGTTGAATGGAAATGAAAAAAACATGTTCTTCAACCCAATTATGGATAAGAAACCACTTTAATTTACTTATTATTGAAATATATATAAGGCAAGAGATGGTGGCATCACTTCTTCAAAGCCTGGTGCTTTTCAAGGTCCCTTTTCCATCTTTGAGAGGTTTTGTAGCAGATTCAAAAGGTGTTCCAGCTTGCTTCACATGAATTGTTTTAAGTGAATTGCCACCATTACCTGTATTTGCTGGAATATTTAAATAAAATTAAGATCAATGTGTGGTTATCAAATATTTATACAACAGTCGTTATTTCCAGTACATCAAACAAATGCACAATGACTGGCAACAGGTTGAGCACAGGTTAATCGAAAGCCTGGTAAACAGAATATTTAAACCATGCATTGTAGTAGTCATAAATAAAAAATCTGAATGTCACCCACCTCCAAGCCATCAGCAGTGACTAAAAATAACCAGGGCTTATTTTGGTGCATCTGATACTGAATATGACTCAACTATTTTTAAATGTTGCTTCAGAAAGCAGCTGAGGCAACAGTGCTACAATTTTAATACTGCTTAGATTTGGCACATACACATAATTCATACGTCAGCTTCTGGAACTCTGAGGCACTGAAGCATGCACGCTGGCCACCCAGGCCCGTTAAGTCACTCGTTTCTAAAGTGAGGGGCTAGTGGCAACTAAGAAATCTATATTCTCTTGGCCTGTTATTTTGCCAACACTAGATTTAGGTAAATTGAAAAACTTAAATGTAAAAAAAAAAAAACGAAGGTAACAACCTGTATTACAATTAATTTTCACCACCTCATTTGATAATTAGAAGCTTTTCAGATGAACAGTCTGTCTTTCAGTGCCATTAAGTACAATCTTAGATGGATAAAACAGAGTTCAGTTCCTACTATCTGGTGCCTTTGGCTCTTTCCCTTCTGTTAACTTTGATGTTCACTGACCTTAACTAATTACTCTACTCTTTTATCAGAAATAACTGAAATGGAATCCCTTTAACAAATTTGGGAGGGAAAGTAACTTAAAGCTGAGCAAAATAGTTCTCATCTGTGTAATTGCCAAAGTCAAATTCACAGCATTTATTTCTGTTATGCACAGATTGAGAGAATCCAAGTGTCTGGAACAGGATCAAGAGAAGTAAAAAGACTAAAGCATGTTTTTTCCCATCTTGATCCAGTGAAGACCCCCATAAGCTTGCCATCCATCTTGAAAAGGAGAGAAAAAGACCACTAAAGTTGAGATGGAATCATAAAAGAGAATAGAGAACAAAATGAGAGATGTTCTTTATAATAGCTCATAAATTATTAAAATTGTAAAAGCATAATCCATTCTACGTGGTCTTGATCTGAAATAAAGACAGCATACAGTTTCACTAAAACTCCTAAGTAAACCCTGAAAGTTTTTTGAAAAGATAACAAATGAGGAATTCAAATATCAGTAGGCATCGTTTTTATATATAGTGCTTTGCATCTGTTCCTCACACAGGAAGGAAGCTCTGCTACAAGTGGTCACATGAGTTAGTCTTAAGGTCCAGTTAGCCCTAAAGGGAAAGAAGCAAGAAGGAACCCACCTCCAGTCTCTTCCCCAGGCCTCTCTGGCCTCACAACCCCCTACTCTCCTGCCTCAGCTTTCTGCCTTGGCTTGAGCTTGCCCCTGCTGGAACTCTCACTGCAGGTTGAAGGAGAGATGTTCCAGGAATCTGAAGGTGAACCAATGGATACATTTTTTTAAAAGAGAAACACTGTTATTTGTTTCTGTTGGGTTCTATAATGCTGAGTACTATGCCTCAGGCACATGATGAGTTCAAGGGGTTTTAATGGACTGGCTGAATGTCTCGATATTAAAAAGTGTGCTCTGAGGAACAGTTCTACCAGTCCATTAGCAAAACAAAACTAAAATAATGGTGATGTGTGATCAAAGAGAGTTTGGAAAACACTTCATTCTGTACCTCTCCTCTTTAATATTTATAAAGCATATTAGCATATTAAAGACTCTCTTGAGAAGTCATAAGTTTTAAAAAAGGAATCTCTTGACATTGCTTTCCCAGACCTTATGTAAACAAGGACGTTCCCCCCACCCACCACCCTCACAAAATCCCTGAACAAGTTAGGAAACATACTCTGTAGCACAGGTCCACAAATATCTTTCATCAAGGGCCTGACAGTAAATACTTCAGGCTTTGTAGTAGGGTTTTCAGATAAAAAAAAAAGATTCAATTAAACTGAATTTCAGATACATAATGAAGGATTTTTAGTAAAAGTATGTTCTCAACATGTTCCTAAAGTTATCAGTTGTATTATGCTGTATTTTTATTCGCTAAATCTGGAACCCCACTTTGTGGGCTGTACAGTCTGTTTGGCAACTAATAGGCCCTGCTTTTGGAGCTCAGATGCAGCCACAGACAAGGCATAAAACAAACAGGCATGGCCACATTCCAATACAACTTTATTTATGAACATGGAAACTTGAATTTCATCATTTTAACATGTCAGGAAATATTTTTCTTTTGATATGTTTTTTCAACCATTTAAAACTGTAATAACCATTCTTAATTTACAGGCTACACAAAAACAAGTGGTAGAGACTGGCCCTATTGTTTGCCATGGTACAAATGCTTTCTGAATTAAGAGTGTTTAAACAAGTGGCCTCTTGTAATGCAACTGATTGGAAAGTTCAGGTATACAGTATCTAAATCTACTTTAGGATTGAGTAGAATTGAGTTTTGAGCTGTCAGTGATATTTACCTGTTTCACACTCACCTATTTAAGGATCAATTAGTGCTGAGATGGCTCCTATAGGAGCAGGCAGAGACACCCCGGCTTGGGAATGTCCTCTGCTGTGACTGATAGTTAGCAGACCACATGTCCCCTCCATCTGTCAAAAAGTACGACAACATGCCAACCTACCACACCATTTTAGACCAAATGCCTAGGTCAACATTTTAACTATTTTTCAAAATTTAAATGAACAAAGTGGAGGGAAAAAATCCATTTTATAAACAGGTAAAAAAGTTATATATAAAATAACGAAAACACTTACATAAAACAGGAGCAAGTTTTTGCCTTGAAATCATTGATCTATATTTATACCCAGAGGCCTGGGCAGGATGATGATCGAGAGTAAATTCTCCCACTGTGGGTTTCACATCAAACCATTCTATAAAATATAAACACAAAAATTGTTTCTTAAAAAATTCACTGCAGCCATTGACAAAGTACTATAATTTAGAAATTAAGCAAATTATTTAGACATTCATTTTATCATATTCCCAATAGCGGTATGAGCACATAGGTTAACAGCCCTCTCCCCACATTTTTCACATCTTTAATGCACAAAATAATTGCTTTATAAAGAACTCAGTTGAGTATTTCCAAGGAAAACTTACTTGGATTTAATTTTCTGCTTAATTTTCTTTGTAACATTTGTAAAAGGAAGAGGAAATCGATTTTAAGTTCATTGCTGAGCAAGTTGGGATTGCTTAATAATTCTGATAACCTAATATTATCTTTAATAAACTTTGAAGCTGTAGACCTGGGAACCAGGGGCAAACGCATCTGGTAACTGTAGTCTGTAAAATTCACGAGGTCATCCTGGATACTTTTAATTCTGGAAATAAAAAATAAAATAATGTTGACAAGCCACGTTTTAGGGGTGAGATTTATATTATCAAAGGTTTCATGTTGTATTACCAGAAGATTCCAAATAACTCACTCTCGATGTGTTAATAGGGTGTAAACCTCTTGTATCAGTATTTCAGGTACTCCAGCTTTACAGTGAATCGTTCCATGGATTAGTTCTTTAGGTAGTTTAATTTTTTTTTTGGCCAGGAACTTTAATAGTAGAAAAAAAAATAGTTTCATCAGAAGTTCTATAAAAAATCTCCAATTACTATGAATTCATTTTAATCTGTCTTTTATCTCTCAACTACTTTTCTGATTTTTAACATGTTAATTATTAAAAGATATTATTCAGCAAGAAAACCACTACACCCTACTCCAATTTGAAGTGAGTATGCTTAGTTTAATAGGTTAGTCGTGACATAAATTTTAATAACCTTTTCAATACAAGGAAACAAGCTGCCAACTCAGTAGCATTGTACCCTAGCACACAGTGACACACAGATATGTCTAAAAACCAAAACATCAGAAGCACACCTTTCAAAACCCAAACTTCTTAACAATTAAAAATGTCAATGATTGCTAATTTACCTTTTCCAACTGTGCCCAGTTATCCAACTTGACTTTTAAAGAAGTTCCATTTTCAAAGGATAACAAATTAAGTTCTCCGGGGTAATATATAGTAAATATTTCTGCTATCAGGAAGCCATTTGAAAAATCCCTGGTCCATACAATAAGGAAATGAAATAAAGTGCAGTTACTTATACGGTTTGTATTATTTTATAGTTAACACCAATCTAATACTCAGTACGAACAGCAAGTAACTTGTCCAGTGTCCCTGAAAAGACTATTTTAATATTTTAATGATAATTTAATATTAATAATGTAATAATAATAATAATAATAATAATAATAATAATAGAGTAGTCACCAAAGCATTCCAGATTAGCTTAAGTATTAATTGAATGAGTGAATGAAATGTTTCAGCATATTGTTTTCAGGCTCACTCCCTAAGAGGGCAGATGTGTTTGTGGGTGTGGTGAATGGGAAGGAAAGGCCATCAGAGGCGTGAAGCGCATGCGGGGCGCTGCGAAGAGGGCTGCTGGAAAGAGGCAGGCGCGGGTCAGGATAGCACAGGCCCCGCGCCCGCCAAAGCGGCCTTGACCAGCTTCTCCGGCACCTGTTGATGTTCCTGGGGAAGAAGCTGAGATCCAGGCCTTGGAGCCAGCGCAGGACAGACCGGGACAGGCGGGAGCTCTTTGGCGGATGCGGATAGACCAGATACTTCTTAGGCCTCCCTCTGAAGGGAGCTGATGTTTGTGGCAAAACTGACGATGACTTGGGTAGGGCTGCCGCCGGCACTGTCAGAAAGTTTTCTTCTGGGCCGGCGGCAGCCATGGCGCTTTCTGGGTTTCTATGGCAGCACCAGTGGGGGAAGGGAGCTCACTAGTGGGCGGGACCGGGGTCCGCCTGGGGGCGGGGCCTCGTGGGGCGGGGCCTCAGAGCGGGCTCCCGGCTTCGCAAGTCCCACCGTTCGGGGACCCGACGCTGCAGGATTGGGGACGCGATCCCTGGCCCCCGTTGGGCGTGGCTTGGGGAGCTTAAACACTAGACAGAGCTTTCAACCTCAGCTTCAGTTGGCCTCACTAGTTTAGAGTTCCCCCTATCCCCGCACCCCTTTGGAATTGTGATGTTATGCCCAAATGAAGGCCTGTTTTCAGTAAGGCATTTTGAGGAGGGTGTGAAGCAGCTCCAGAGGAAAAGAACAATTTTTGTTTGGAAATTGGAAATTGGTTTTCCTCCTAAATGCCAATAAAAAAAATCTTTAAAATTAAAATGAATATTTAATGTCTACAAAATTTAACATATTTCAAAACAATTTGTACATTAGATTTTCACACTTCACGATCATGCCTAGTGTGCATGATGATTCATTCATTGAAAGCATCTTTATCAAATGTACTGTGTATCAGATACTGATTTAGTCACTCGGGATTTATCAGTGAACGACATAGAGAAAAAAGATTTCAGAGCAGGCATAGAAAATTACAAATTAAATATTTACAAAACAAAGTTATTAAAATTATTTTAAAACTTATGCAGCAAAAAATCACGTAAGCTGGCACGTAGATGCATATTCAAGATAAAATATGCAGTAGATCTTGACAGTGGAGCCATATAATATTGAATGTTTATTCATATACATGTTTATTAAGAAAGAAAACCAATGTAAGTCTGTATATGGTTAAAAAGGAAAACGATGCTATACAGTGCTTTCTCTTTGCCCAATAAAGTTTTTCATGAATGACACATTCATTCAATGGATCTTCTTTGAGGAACTTTTATTCTGTGCTGTGCTATACACTAGATCTTACTATCCAGTATGGGAGCCTGTAACTGCATGTGGCTATTTAGATTAAAATTTAAACTAATTTAAGTAAAATAAAATAACTCTGGCTGCATTTCAGCTGCTCAACAGCCATTTGTGGCTAGTGGCTCCCATATTGTACAGCAAAGAGACAACACTATCACTGCAGGAGGCTCTACTGAAAAGCTATGCACTAGAGTATTTACAGAAGATACAGAGATATAAATATCTGTAAAAAGAACACATTCCCTGAAAAGCTCTTCCATCGTAAAAATATATTAGTATCGGGAGGAAGTGAGTAATTCGGCCTTAGGAGTCCTCTTAAAGGAGGTGATCTTATAAGATTTGGATCTTATAAGGCAATATTTTGAATTGGTGAAGACAGATTTTGGAGGACCAGCTCTATTTCTTATGTTATGTGACTTTAGGCAAGCTGTGCAATCATTTTGATTTGTAAAAAGTGGAAATAAATAGGATATACCTCATAGAGTTATGTTGAGGATTAAGTAAATGAGTTAAGGATGCAAAGAGCCTGGAACAATATGTAGCACATAGTAAGTGCTCAGTAAATCTAAATAGTTTCTAAAACGATCATGCAACTCTGTGGAGTGAATGGAGGAGGGGACAATTCCATACAGACTGGCTAATGTGAGAAAAAGCATAGATGACATATATGGTCTATGATATGAGAGTTTTTAAATGAGTTTTAGGAAATAACAAATAACTGATTTAGGCTCTAGCATAAGGGTTAACATAAAGGCAAAAGAGGTAGATTGGGGCTATAAATCAAGGCTTAATTGAGAACAGTCTTGCTAAGAAGTTAGAATTTTTCCTGTAGGAATGCAAATAGTAAGCAAATAGTTCTGTTTCAAACACATCCTTCTATATTCCTGGGGAGTTGGAACTCTGCAACATAGTTTCTCCTTTGCTAAGTGTTTTATTAAATTTTGCCAATAGGGGGAACTAGAGAGAGACCAGGAGGAGAGGGAAGGGAATTAGCTGTTTCCCCTTGGCTTGCTGCTCCTCTGGATGTCACCACAGCAACAAAGCTTCACCTGGCTGTGGATGCTGGTTCCTGTCTCCAACTTTTTTTTTAGCACTTCTGGAACAGGTTTCATCATACTTTCTCAGAGGTTTAGCAACCACCAAGAAGTGGCTCTCAGAATCCAAGTCCTATATTTTACTCTAGGATGGCTGCTCTGAGCTCCACAAGAATCAGCACCAGCTGTGTCCTTAAGCCTTTCAAGTCAGCCTATAGAGCTTTTCTTCCAACTTCTAGGTTCTAAGAACCCCAGCTTCTTCTCTTTGTTCTCTAGCACTAGAAGTGGCAATTGCTTCCTGAATCATCTATGTTAATTTGATGCTCTTTTTAGTTTTTCAGTTCTTCAGTATCTGTTTAACAATTTTCATATCTGAAATTTTTGTTGTTGAATTGGATGCTGAGTGATTCGTTGTTTCATATTTAGAGTGAGGTTACCATCTCCCATGAGCTCATCTACATTTTACTCAAGCATCTGAGGAACTTGCTACTTCCTGTTCATCAATTCAGTCAGCATGATGTCATGGAAAGAGTAGAACAGCATGATGTTCTGTGGAGGTTATGATATTCAAAAAGGCACTCATTGGCCTTGTGTCAGGAAACAAGGAAATTGATTTGACCTAAGGCAAGATTGTGAATGTGCTATATTGGGCCTGCTCGATTAGAGCAAATTGCCTTGGTGGGTCTTTCAGATTGTTATGGTGAAGCGTGATTTCTGGATCGATAGCAGAGTAACAGTTGCTAGGGACTGTGGCAGTTTATTCCAGTGAACAAATGGAAAAGTAACTATAAATGGAGTTGCCTCCTGATTAATTTACAGTAGTTGTGTGTAGAGCAGATGGGTGATAAGAGTAATTGGGAGCATCACCTTGTAAACTATATAAATGTCTATTATACTGTATACCTGAAACTAATATAAAATAATAAAGAAAAAGTAAAGCATTAAAATAATAAAGCTATATTTTATATCTTAAATAAAATATTAATAAATACAAATAAATTAATTAAAAATAAATTTACAATAATCCATAGTCACCCTCTAAGATTCATCTACTTCTGCATCAGCCAAATAGTCATCAAAGTCAATATTTGTTATTGACCTATAACCTGTTGAAAGAAAATACAGTGCCTTACCTGATATAGTTTGATGAGTAAGAAACTGTTCTCAAACAGGGAGACTTCTAACTGAAAGTGGTTAGAAGCTGGCTTTCAGTGGCTACAATGTAGTTTATAAACCACTGTGAATGGTCATTGGAGATTTACACTTTTCATGCATAAGCTCCCTTGTTTGTAGCCAGTTAGCTAGGAAGCTGTGAGATGCTGCTGACATGAGGAAAGCTGAGATTTTTTGTGTAAAGTCAGAGTTGGCATTTTGGAGAAGTCGGAACAGTTTAAGTTTTAGTCGTGTGACTATGGGTATTTGGGCTAGGGGTACGTTCAAACCATGGTTTCAGTTTTGATTTCTTTAGAGCATACCTCAGCACCACCTATTCAACTTTGCAGCTTGCTGGATGCAGACAGCAGGCAAATAGTGTGTTCTCAATAAGAGGTAGCTGTGCTGTGCTAGAGGCAACCTACTCCAGTCCACTTCTGCCTTTGGAGAGGAGGAAATCTTTCTAATTCTGGAGTTTGAATAGAAGTTATCTGTACTGGAGTGATAGTATGGATTCTATCTACATGCCTTTATTTTTAATTTGGTTAGAATGCAGGCAGGAAGGAAAAGTACTATTAATTGGGTCCCTTCAAGATCCCACTATTTTAAAAGATGAAAAAGAATGTATCAAACAAGGAAAGGATTAAGAAAATGCAAAATAGTTCCAGTCAAGATGGAGGAGTAAATAAACATTGTACTGGCTTCCTCTCATGACCACATCAAAATTACAACTAAACTACAGAGCAACCGTCATTGAGAATCTCCTGAAGTCTAGCTGAACAGAAGTTCCATAACTAACGATATACAGAAGAAGCCACATTGGGACTGATAGGAGGGTCAGAGCTTGTGGAATGACCTGGTCCCACATCTGTGTATGGTGGTTAAAAATAGGAAAGAATAGATCAGCTTTGGAGGGCCCTCTTGTGAAGCCAGGGGTCTCAGCCTCACACCAGGGTTCTCAGCTCAGGATTCCAGTGCCAGGAAGAGAAGTCCCCATAATTTTTGGTTGTGAAAACCAGAAGAAATGGTGGCTGAGTGAAACAGAGGGCTGCGGGAATCATAGGCATTCCTTATAAAGAGCCAGGAGTAGACTTACTCACTGATAGGTTACCTCCCTCTGAATTCCAGTGCTGGGGACAAATGGAGAGGAACTGAGTTATGTGGGTTCAGGGCAAGGGCTGGAGGGGCAGCTTTCTTCCAATCAGAAGTGTTGGCAGAATCTGTTGTTAAGCCCTCACCCCTTGCAGCATGCAGACACAGGGGCCACCATATCTGTCATCATCACCCTGGCTAACACTGGTTACCCCACCCTGGTGATTCCATGGAACCCCCACCTACCCACCCAACTGTGGTCCCACTGAAGCCTCTTCCAATAGCTTTTCCATACAAATGACCTGTCTTGGTTCATGCTGTGGAGTTTCCTAAAATCTTTCAAAGGTTCTCAAAACCTAAACAAGCAGCATCTAGCCTAGACATGCCTCATACCTCTTGCTGAGCAGCTTCAAGCCTGGCACTACCAGCAGGTGGCCTCAGTTTGCAAGTTGGCCTCTAGAGGTACAACCAAGCCCAGCGTGGGTGGCGGCTATCTGCAGATTCCTTGCTGGCTCATGCCAGGTGGCCCAGGGCAGGGCATAGGCTGCTGCTAAACTTCTTCTATGGCAGACTCCTCCTGGGAGGCCCCAGCCAGCACTCTTGGGGCCACATTCAAGGACGACACACCCAAAGGGCATATTCAGCAACACCAGAGCATTACTAAAGTGAATCCAGCTAGATTTAAAGACACACATAGCCTGAATGTAAAAGGATAAAAAAGATTTAAAGACACACATAGCCTGAATGTAAAAGGATAAAAAAGATGTTTCATGTAAATGGAAAGAAACAAAAAAAAGCCGGGGTAGTAATATTTACATCAGACAAAATATACTTAAAAACAAAAGCTATATCAAGAGAAAAAGGAAGACCCGGTTATCCCACTTCTGGGTATTTATCCAAATAAACCCAAAACAGTACTTTTTTTTCCTTTTTTTGCTATATGAATTTTATCAATTCTAGAAGTTTTATTTATTTATTATTTATTATTTTTAAAAAATTATTTATTTAAATTAGTTTCAAGTATACAGTACATTGGTTAGACATCTATATAATTCATAAAATGATCCCCCCCAATTGCCCTCTCCTTCCCCTGGCCCTCCACCTAGCCATATTAATGCTAACTGCATTCTCTCTGCCATGCTTCCCATCCCCGTGACCAGCTATCAACTACTAATTTGTATTTCTTTAATCTTTCATCCCATTCTCCCAGCCTTCCAACTGCCCTCCCCTCTGTCCATCACCAAATGTCCACTATATTTGTGAGTCTGTTTTTAATTCATTTCTTCTTTTTGTACCTTAGATTCTGCATATAAGTGAAATCATATGGTATTTATCTTTCTCTGATTTATTTCACTCAGCATAATAATCTCTAGGTCCATCCATGTCATTGTAAATAGTAGAATTTCATTTTTTTTAATGGTTGAGTAATATTCCATTGTATATATGAGCCATAATTTCTTTATTCAATCATCTGTTGATGGGCACTTAGGTTGCTTTCATATCTTGGCTATTGTAAATTGTGCTGCCATGAATATTGGAGTACATAGATCTTTAGGAATTATTGTTTTGATTTTCTTTGGATAAATACCCAGAAGTACAATTGCTGGATTGAAAGACATATTCATTTTTAATTTTTTGAGAGACCTCCATGCTGTTTTCCATAGTGGCTGTAACGATTTGCAATTCCAACAATGTATGAGGGTTCCCTTTTCTCCGCATCCTCACCAACTCTGGTTGTTTTTGGATTTATTGATGATAGCCATTCTGACAGGTGTGAGGTGATATCTAATTTTGGTTTTAATTTGCATTTCTCTGATGGTTAATGACCTTGAGCATCTTTTCATATGTCTATTAGCCATCTGTATTTCCTATTTGGAGAAGTATCTGTACAGGTCTTCTGCCAATTTTTTAATTGGATTGTTTGTTTTTGTTGTTGAGTTGTATAAGTTTTTTATATGTTTTGGATGTTAACGCTTTATCAGATGTATCATTAGCAAATATCTTCTCCCAAACAGTTAGTTAGTTGTCTTTTTGTTTTGTTGATGGTTTCCTTTGCTGTACAAAAACTTTTTAGCTTGATGTAGTCCCATTTATTTATTTTTTCTTTTGTTTCCCTTGCCTGAGCAGATATATCTGAATAGAAATTCCTGTGAGTAATATCAGAGAGTTTACTACTTATGTTTTCTTCTAGAAGTTTTATAGTTTCAGGTCTTACATTTAAGTCTTCAATCTATTTCAAGTCAGTCTATTGTATATGGTATAAGAAGGTAGTCCAGCTTCTTCTTCTTCTTCTTCTTCTTCTTCTTCTTCTTCTTCTTCTTCTTCTTCTTCTTCTTCTTCTTCTTCTTCTTCTTCTTCTTCTTCTTCTTCTTCCTCCTCCTCCTCCTCCTTCCCCCCTCCTCCTCCTCCTCCTCCTCATCCTTCTTCTTCTTCTTCTTTCTTCTTCTTCTTCTTCTTCTTCTTCTTCTTCTTCTTCTTCTTCTTCTTCTTCTTCTTCTTCTTCTTCTTCTTCTTCTTCTTCTCCTTCTTCTCCTTCTTCTCCTTCTGCATCTGTCCAATTTTCCCAGCACCATTTATTGAAGAGACTGTATTTACCCCATTGTATATTCTTACCTCCTTTGTTATATATTAAGTAAACGTATAGGTGTGGATTTATTTCTGTTCCATTGTTCAGTGTACCTGTTTTTATGCCAATACCATGCTGTTTTTATTACTGTAGTCTTGTAGTATAGTTTGATATCAGGTAGTGTGATACCTCCAATTTTATTCTTCTTTCTCAAGATTGCCGTGGCTATTCAGGTTTTTTTTATGGCTCCATATAAATGTTAGGATTATATGTTCTAGCTCTCTGAAAAATGGCCTTGGTATTTTGATAGAAATTGCATTGAATCTATAGATTGCTTTGAGTAGTATGGCCATTTTAACGATGTTGATTCTTCCTACCCATGAACGTGGTATATGCTTCTATTTAATTGTATCTTCTTCACTTTTTTTAAAATGACTTATAATTTTCTGAAAACAGATCTTTTACCTTCTTGGTTAATTTGATTCCCAGGTATTTTATAGTTTTTGACACAATTAAAAATAGGATTGTTTTCTTAATTTCTCTTTCTGAAAGTTCATCATTGGTTATAAAAATGCCACTGACTTCTGAATATTTAATTTGCAACCTGCTACTTTATTGGATTCACTGATCAGTTTTAACAGTTTTTTTTGGTGGAATCTTTAGGGTTCTCTTTATATAGTATCATGTCATTGGCAAATTACGAGGTTTTACTTCTTCGTTTCCAATTTGGATGCCTTTTATGTCTCTTTCTTGTTTTATTGCTGTGGCTAAGAGTTCCAATACAATGTTAAAGAGGAATGGTGAAAGTGGACATCCTTGTCTTGTTCCTGATCTTAAGGAAAATGCTTTGTGCTTTTCCCCATTGAGTATGATGTTAGCTGTAGGTTTGTCATATACGGCCTTTATTATGTTGCAGTATGTTCCCTCTATTCCCACTTTGCTGAGAGTTTTTATCATAAATGAATGCTGGATTTTGTTGAACATTTTTCTGCATTTATTGATATGATCATATGGTTTTTATCTTTCAATTTGTTAATGTGATATATCACATTAATTGATGTACCAACCTTGCATCACAGGAATAAATCCAACTTGATCATGGTGTATGATATTTTTAATGTACTGATGAATTCAGTTTGCTAATATTTTATTGAGGATTTTTGCATCGATGTTCATAAGAGATATTGACCTATAGTTCTCTTTTTTTGTAACCTCTTTGTCAAAACACTACTTTGAAGGGATGTGGGAATCCACATGTTTATTGTAGCATTATTTATAATAGTCAAGATATGGTGGCTGCCTGGGTGTTTATCAATGTTTGAATGAAGAAAGAAGAGGCAGTACATAGATATACAATGGAATTTTACTCAGTCATATGAAAGAATAAAGTCTTGCCATCTGCAACAACATGAATGGACTTAGAGGGTATTGAGCTGAATGGAGTAGTCAGATAGAGAAAGACAAATGCCATATGATTTCACTTACATGTGGAATCTAAAGAACAAAATACACAAAAAGAAACAAGCTCATAAATACAGAGAACATTTTGATGATTGCCAGATGGCAGGGGATTTGGGAGGATGAGTGTAAGAGGGTAAGGGATTAAGAAGTACAAACTGGTAGTTACAACATAGTTATGGAGATGTTAAGTATAATATAAGAAATCTAGTCAATATTATAATAACTATGTATGGTGTCAGATGGGTACTAGATTTATCAGGACAATCATTTTGTAAGTTATATAAGTCTAATTACTATGTTATATATATTGAAACTAATATATTTTATGCCAACTTGTAATTTTAAAATTAAAAAATTATTAACATAAGCCCCTACAAAAATTATCTTATACTACACCTTACCCATAATTTAAAATTAAGATATGCTACTTTCATCAGTTTGCTGCAGCATTGAACTACCTTTGTCTTCAGCTGTGTCTAAGCTTAATTTCTTGAAGTGTTACCTTAGAACTATTGTCATAATTGTCACTGAACTGTGAATTTTCAAAGGTGGATTACTGAAAGGGTATAGTTAAGTTTCTAAATTGCTCATGATGAAGTAATAAATTTTCACACTTATGCTGCCCTCCTAATAATCTGAGTTGAAAGGCATAGCCACGAGAATGCAATAAATTACTAAACATGAATTGGAAACATTTATATTTGAGCAGAGAGAACTATAAACTTAAGAACATGTCTATTACATAAATTATTATTTAAATTTTTATATTCCAATGTCAGTATCAGCTTCTTAAAAATGACTGTAAGATTTAATCATTTGTGTGAATGTTTTAATATCTCAGATGCTTAAATTTTTTTCAACTAATTTTGAAGCAGAGAGTCTTGATAGTTTCTCTCCCTTTAAGGTGATTCACTTTATCATATTCGAGCCAGATGCATATTAGAAGCATTTTCCTTAATAGTGTATTCAAACTCTATATGGCCATTTAGTGTCTCCATCCACACAGATAAAAATGTGGATAATTTTCATCCCCATAATTGTAATTACAACTCATGGTTAAGTCAGTTACAATTGATAATAAATGTAATGGGATATAACCAACACAATAAATGAAAACGTCAATTAGAACATATATCTTTCTGTCTCTATCAATGCACAAAGACTAAAAATTAAATGTTTCTAACTACATACATTGTGAATTTGTGTAGAAATGAATTGAAGAGCTACAAAGTGACAGGCAAAAGTGTGAGGCCATGGGATCTTACACTTTGATTGCGAAAAGTTAAACCTATGAAAATTAACATTTTAGACAGGTAATTATTACTACAGCACACAAACTCAAATATTTCAGTGGCTTAAATACTTTAAGGATGTATTTCTTGCTGAAATTTCATGGCTGTTGTGGGTTTCACAAGTGGAGACCCAGGCTGGTGGAGATTGCCCCAGCTGGCACATGTGACCTCTGAAGTTGCTATAGCAAAGCCAGATAGTGGAAGGATACACACTGACTCTTATGTCTCCTAGCCTACGAGTGCCATATGTCGCTTCTACTCATGCCCATTATGTACTCTCACCCTACTGTGTGGGAGTACTAGAAAAGCAGAGGAGCACATATACTATTTAGCCAGTGCCAGTCATCTGTGCTATAATTAGAAACCTCTTCCTGAAAGGGGTCTGATTCTGTTTGACGTGCTGTGTTTGTGGACATAAGAAATATTTCCTGTAGCTTTCTCTTAAAAATTCAACCATGACTCATTCTGGAGTATTCTAGGTAGAAATGATCTCAAAGATTTTATCTATCAATAGTAATATTTCTTTACTTTTTTTTTCTCATTATTTTCTTTTGGTTAACTCAGAATTTTGACCTTATATACCTGAAAGAATGAAAGTGTTAAATTGGAAAGAAAATTACCTACTGTTGGTAAAACCCTCTCCCCCACCCACTCTCCCCTGCAGAACTACAGGGGGTCCCTCCTGATAAGGAAAATCAGGAACTGAAAAATGAGGAGGAGAAGTAAGATGGAAATCTTCATAAAACCCTGGTAGAAAGTATCTGTTTTTTATTTCTTATCTATTGTTATGTAAAAAAACCATTCCCAAACTTAGTACCTTCAATTACATAACAATAATTTACATTCTCAGGATGATGCAGGGCATCAGCCAGTGGATCTTTCTGCCTGGCCTCACTCAGGTGGCTGCAGTTCTCCAGTTCTCTGGCTGCTCCACCTGGGCAGGCAATGTAAGATGGCCTCACTCACCCACTTGGCAGCTGGGGCTGCCTGTCAGCGGGGCTTCTCTCCATGTGCTTTCTCATCCTTAAAGAGGCTAGCCCAGGCTCCTTCACAAGGTGGGCCCAGACTACCAAGAGGATAAAAGCAGAAACTGCGAGGTCTCCAGAGGCCTTGACTCAAAAGTATCCCAACATCTCTTTTCCATCATGTTGTTTAGTCGTAACGATAAACAGGACCGGTCTAAACTCAAAAATGGAGAAATAGACTCTGACTCCTAAGGCAAAGGGGTGTGCACAGTGATGGAAGAAATTACTGGAGGGCATTTTGCAAAAAAAAAAAAAAAATCTACTCCAGTTCCTCTGTGCCCCTCAGGCATTAATCAAATTTAATTTGGTTTGATGCAGGTAATTTTCCCACAAAGGATTCAAGAGGATAGAGGGGGAAATTACACTCACACACAAGGAGAAAAGTTAATTCTGTCTTTCATCTTATGAGTGCACCTCTTCCCTCTTCTCATCCCAGAACAGGGCAGAGGGACTTACCTGCGAAAGTTCTACATGACTTACTCCAAGAGGGAGAATTCCCTCAGGTGGGTGTTATTTACCAGTGTGTTTAACAATGTCACAGCTGAATAGGAACAGTTACATAATTTGCAGGGCACAGTGCTAAATAAAAATGTGGGCATATTGTTAAAAAATAAGCACTTCAAGATGACAATAGCAGGCCATTAAACCAAGCATGGGGCCTTCTGAGTGTGGGACCCTAAGGCAGAATCCAGCCCACTGTTACTAAAACAAGCGTTTGTGGGTGGGTTGACTATATGATTTTCCCTCCTCATACACAATTCAAGAAGAAAGTTTGAGATTCTTTTCAATATTTTCAATTTTTTTTTCTTTTTTTTTCTTTTTTTTTACTAAAGAGAATGCAACTGAAAGTATAAAATTATTGCCTTCCATTCTCCCTGAGACTTGAGATTGTTTGGTTGAGAATTAAGTTGAGACCTTCCTTACAAGGAGTAATTTCTTACCTAAGGCAATATATCTTTATGTATATAATAGATATGGATCAGCATAATAATTTAAAACCCAACAATGTGAAATGCTGACTTCACTTTGAGAGAGATGCTCAAAACTTGTTAAATTAGGAAAATATCTCTTTTCTATTTTATATGTTTGAATGGTACTGTCCTGTGAGGATTAATTTGTCATTGGGCGCTGTAGGTGCGTGCGTGCATGTGTGTGCATGTGTGTGTGTGTGTGTGTGTGTGTGTGTGTAACTTCTTTCTGGGTTTAAAAGGACATATGTCCCCTCCCACTGCCAGCGAGATGTCAAGGCAGACTAGATTCTGAATGCCCACCAGCCTCTACCACAAGCCTGCTGGCTTTGTGGGCACGCAGACCCTGCAGCAGCACGAGGCCCCACGCTTAAAGGGGCTCCGTCCCTGGGATGTGTGCAGAAATAGTTGTTCCTGCCCTGCTGTGATACTGTGAGTCCAAACACCCCTTAACACCTCCAAACTCACCCAAATGTGTCCTCAGGTGTTTTCATGACAAAGGAATCACGTCTATTCCCAGCAGGTCACTGAGGGATTATTCTACATCAATGTGTGCTACTCTACTCTCATTGACCATGATGCAATGACTTGAAAACAGGTAAAAAAAAATTAGTGCAATTGAATCATAGTCTTCATTACCTTCCATTATAAAATCAAATACTAATTAAAACAGAAAAAAGTATTTTATTCCAGGGATAATAATCACACCTGAATACATTAGCAAACATACAGTATATTTAAATTAGAACAGTTCTTTGATAAAACAATCATACTCAAGCTAAGGTACAAGGTCCCAGCATTCTAAAATTTTTAAATGCCAATTTTCATGTTAATATTTGATATTTACTTCTCTTATTGGCACCAGACTGATGGAGAGGGATGTTTTTCATTACTCTTACACTCTAAGAATATCAGGAAAAAATACAGTAGAAAACTTTTTAACTAAAAAATGCTTTTTAATACCTAATTATATTTCATGAGGTTACTCTATAATTTAAACATTTTAAATGTACATTATTCATGAGATCATTACAAATTTGTTAGAGATAGCAAAACAGACACATTTAAAAGTCTCTAACCACATAGAAAACATATTTTAATAAACATGCAAAGCTTTATTTCTATTTTTGAAAATCTCAACAAATGATTTTTTTTTTTGCAATCTTAGTGACTTTGGGCTTACATACAGTAATGGTTTATTTCCCGTGGGTCTCTGGCAGTCAGACAAAAACTAAGAAAGGAAAATAGGCCGCTGGGTTATTAAAGTAGTGGTCAAAATAGTCCATTAAAATTTGATAACTTTATACAACTCATCAAAATATTTTCTTCTGCTTTACACAGAATTGTAAGTATCTCGAATATTTTACTTCTAAGTCCCTAATAGACTCAAATCTGGAGGCATACAATTTTTTTATTATATTTTATACTGTACTCAGGTACAGTTAAAGCAGGAGAGAATAAACATAACATTGAACTCTTGCAGAAGACACTGCTCTAGTAAGATCTTAGATGCAACACTCCTTGCTAACACAGTCCGAGCTGAACCCTTGGTTTGTATAAGAAGAATTAGAAATACCACTATTAAGGTTTATATATATAGGGTAAATTTTTTAAGGTTTCTAGGTTTGCTAAGTGGCACCCCACAATTTAAGAATTTTTTTTTAATCTTCCATTTCTTGTAGCCTTGGACTGCCCTGATCCCCTTTTTAACAATTAGATATGAAGCTCATTTTCTTCAGTCCAGGTATCATCAGCTATTAACAATTTCTGAAATGGAAGAAAGCTGGACTGATATGTTTGAAAGCACTGAAGAGAGACCTTAAAAGGCTACCCTTGAGAAGAAAGTGGTCTTAAAATAGCTTTAGTAGATGTATAATGCTTTATACACCTCAGGGTGAGAGGGCAATGGTGATAACTTCCAGTTTTACCAGTTTCTGCAATAGATCCAATTAAGGTGGTGAAATGACTAGTGAGGTCTTTGCAGAAAGGGAATGATTTATTTTTTCTTTATGAATTAATCATGATAATGTATGTGCAATATAGTGGATTTATTGAAGGAAAGTCACTTTATTTCAAAAACGATAATAGCTGCTCTTTTCTAAACCAAATTCATATTTTGCAATAACATCAAAAATACAGAGATAATTTATTACAGTTGCCAAAATTACAAAGCTAATGCATTATTTGATGGATATAAATCTTTTAAAATATAATATGTTAATAATTTTTTAAGAGTTCATTTATTTTTACCACTCTAGAAAATATAAAATGGAGACTTTTTCATTTTTTTCTAAATCAACAGAAAGGTATATGGAAATAATAATATATAGATATATTAAAGACACGATAGTCAAAAACAATAAAAATGCATAAAACAATAGTACCCACTAGAACACTTATAATTAAAATTGATATTTCACTTCTTCCCTGGGTGTTCTCATACTCACTTTTACTCTATCTTATGCATATTTTAATATGAAATATACACTAGGCAGATGAAATAGAAATTTTTGATTTTCAAAGTATTTATAATTATTTTACTGCTTTATCGGTACTGTAAGAAATTCTGCAATAATGTTGGCAGCTGGAGCTGTGGGATAAGGTGTAACCGTGGTCTTCCTATATAGCTTCTGATACAGAGTCTGCAGAGTTGACAAAGGGAGCTTGGGGTAGCTACAAAAAACATGAAAGTATTTGTTAATTAAAGTCAAAACAGATATTTATGTGTTGTAAGATACATTATATGAAACCATCAAAAACTACAAGTGCTTTGTAGTAAACCAGGACAGTGAGACCACTATACTTGGGACATTTATGTAAGCATTTATATTGCCTTTATTTATAATACCTTATTATAATTGAGGTATTTGCATATATGTTTTTCTAAAACATTATAGTCTTCAGGCTTATGAAATTATTGTTGCATTTAAAGCCTCAGAAATAAATTCTGCCTTTTGAAGGAGATAAAAATCGAAGAAGTGTTATGCAGTAAAGGGGGACATTTAAAATGTTTTTTTCAAATCAGGTTCACTATTGAAGCCAAAGCCAATTTTATTATTGCGTCTGGACTAGGCTTAAGAAATTCTGTTTCAGAACAAAAGTCTTAAATATGGAAATAGTTCCTGATTATGTTTCTATAACATGTTATAGAAGGTGCATGTCCCTGTAAAATGGGGCATATTTCCAAATATTTATTAGCAGATATTGAACAGAATTATATATAATTACGTGTTGCCAAAAACTGAATACATTAACCCAAGGAATATAAAGTTTAGGTAAGATGAAAGACAAGATCATCGTGATATCTTCTCTATATATAGAAACTAAGTTAAAAAACATTTGCTTTCACGAAAAGTATTCTCAAGGTATGCCATTATTATTTTACATGCCAACAAGAGGTCTTTAAATTTCATCTATTTCAGGCAAGTATATTTTTGCGGTTTAAAATCCATATGTATTCTTCGTACCTTCATGCTGAAGCAATAATCTTTCCACCAAACTGCTAGAAGCAGCTACATCTACAGGTCGCAGAAGCTCTGTATTTTTGGCATTGATATCTGCTCCAAATTCTAGCAGTAAGTTTACAGTTTCCATGCTGGACTGTTGAGCAGCAGCGTGTAATGGTGTGTCCCAATACTTGCCTTTCTGTACATCAGCACCTACGTGTAGATAAGAAATGATGATGAATATGAACAAAAACTGTAAGAAGATTCATTTACCTCACCACGGGAAGGAAAATGTGACACAAAGGGGACCTCAACTCTATCAGTGAAGAGTTATTTCTTTATATATACATACATAAGCATACATATTTTTATATATGCTTTGTATATACAAATACATATGTATTATCTTAAAACTTGGTACATTTGGATGGAGAGTGCCCATGTTTGTTACATTTTCTAATATTTCTGTATGATTAAAAGATCTCATAATAAATTTTTAAAAATCGTGAACAGTTCCAAAAGTAATCATATTAACTAGTATTATAAACAATGTATAATTCAGTTGACTCACATCTATTTTCATCACAATCAATAGCTCAGTATTATTCAAGAGCCTGTTGATTTAATTCTTTTCATTTATTTTAAGGCGATAGAGCTCTTTTGTTTCTTGGAAAACTCATGATTCTAGATATGTGAGCTCTTTAGGTAAAATATATATAGATTGTCCTGTCAGTTCTCACTCATGTAATTTAAATTATAAATATATAAAAATATTGAGACTGTTAAATGCAAAGGCACATTATATTTCTGCAAAGTGAATTTAAAAAGTGCTCACATTTAAAAAAAATTAACCTTATGTGTCAAATTACCTATTGCACAGTTATTTTAGTGCAAGCCCTAGCACGTGGTGGTCATTGAATGCATGTGCAATGGATAAATGCTGTTTAATATTGTAAAGAATAACAATCCCATTTTCCACTACATAAATGGTTATACCACTAAGAGATGTTTAGCAATCAAAGTGCATAAGTCCCTTTCAACTCTTTTTTTTTTTTATACTGTCGTGAAACTCATGTTTATAAGAAGCAGTATATTCTAAGAGTTCTTTTATGGCTCTTTTGCTACTTTCAAGTTTTAATAAGTGTAATAATTTTCAATATTTTTTAACCAAATATAAAATGTCTTAGTGGAAAAATTATATTGCATAACAAAATCTCCACAGAGAAAGCATTGACTCTTGGTTATATCAATTTTGTGGGAGAACAGAGCCTGAAAATAACAATCAATCCACAATTGCTAATGGCAATTTTTCCATATTTTTTTCACCTAGTCTAGAATATTTGGTGGAAAGAATAATATTCCTAGCACAGTAGAGATAGGTGGTAAATTTATATAAATTTATGGAAAACATAGTCAGAAAATAACAATCTGCCAACAATTATTAGCAGAATTCATGTTTAAGAGTTTAATTGGTGTAATGGGAATGAAATAGTAGATGGAGACACTGCTTGCCAGAAATTTATAATTTAGCTAAGATGATGTGAGTAACACATAAAAGTGTTACTAAAAATATATCTCAGTATGTATCAGAGGCCAACTGATTGTCATAAACAATAAAAAGCACAGACATCCATTTTACATATATTTTTAAGCACCTACCACATTAGAGACACTGTGCTAGAGAAAAGAGATGATGGGGAAAAAAAGAGAATCCATTACCTAAAAAAGAGTCTGATAGTGGGAGAAACCACTAAAGCTGACCCTTCAGAAACTGGTTTGTTTAAAGAAGGTGGAAAAGAGCGTTATGCCTTTTCAGGTAAGTGGGTCAGAGGTTACAGTCCCGGTAAGTGCATGAATTCTTATGGTTGGTAGAGAATAAGGTTATCTAAGGAGTGGTTTTGATGGTTTTCTTCTCAGAATGACAACATTACATTCAACCTTAAAGATCTTAATTTTATGATCTTCGTAAGTAGAGGGTTTAAAATTTTGAAGTGAAGTGGAGTTAGCAAGAATAAGCTTCTTATTTATTATTACTTGCATGTAAGAATGCTGAGAATAAGAACATTTTTTAGTCATGAGATATTATTTTTAAAGAAGCATATGTAAAGAAATAAACACAGAGCTAAAAAATTGCTTGTGTGTACGAACAGAATGGAAGATGTTTTAAAGAAAATTACCAGCATGAAGAAGCTTCCGGATACAATGAAATTGCTGTGACATGCAAGCTACATACAGAGGAGTTCCTAAATGAGGAACATCTTGGTCAATATCTATGCCCCAGGATATCAGTATTTCCAGACATTCGTGGTGACCTGCCAACACAAAGTAGAGATGAATTTACTTTTCCTTAATGTCCATTCCCCTGACACACGCAGCTTACACCATGCTTCTCCCTTTATTAAATTTGTTCATTGAAAAATAAATGGAGCACTACTTGTTGCTGAAGGAACATTCTCCCGCAGTCACTTAATCCCATAACTGTTACCTTTGCTGGCGGCCTCATGTGTGGGAGAAGGAAGACATGACTCCAGTTGGGGTTTGGCACCATATTCCAAAAGCAGTTCTGTGCAGCTTGCACTGCCTTGTGAGCAGGCATTGAATAATGGAGTCACACCATCTATTGTGATTGCATTTACCTAAACCAAACCAAAGAGATTCAGAGAATCATGTGTGATTAACTATTAGGCAATTTTAAAAGCTATGTAATCTGCTCACAGAAATACTTGGGAAAATCTGAGTAATAAATATGACAAAGTACATTTAGCTCATATTAATATATTAATAAGGAAAATTTTAAAACTTTGAGCTAAATAGAAATAGGATGTGGTAGATAATTCACAGGAGTGGGCATGCAGCTAAAAGTTGTAAAAACTGTATACTTCAGAATCAAATACACAAAAACTAATTCAATGGTTAGGTACTTTTCCGTTAGGAAAAAAGTCAACTAATGTAATGGTGATGAAAATTGTGATGAAGTCATTTTACTGGTGTCGGTTTAAATTGGAATTCTATTTCTGAGAACTTATCTAAAGAAAAGCATCTAAAAGATGGACAAATGTTATATGCATCTACTGCTATTTAGAATCATGAAAGCAGGAAAGAGCTTAAAGAATATTCCATATTATGCAGCATGCTGCCCATTTTTGCAGTGATTGGAAACCCTTCTTAGAGTACAATGAGAAGGCTAGGGCAATTTGAGAACTTCATTTTTATTCTGCTATCTCTGAAAACTACTAAGAAGGGAAGAAAAGCAAAATGAGAACTTTGCTTGATTCGCTTAGTCAGTAGATGAAACAGGTGAACGTTTTTAACAGGTACTTACATTCGCTCCCGCTTCCAGGAGAGTTCTGGCACACGCCACGTGATCTCCAAGGCAGGCTTCGTGCAATGGGGTGACATGGTCTATAGTGACTGCATTTACATTATAACCCTAAATATGACAAGAATAATTTTAAAGATGACTAAAAGGTTATATAAAATCATCTCCACAGCTGTCATTAGAGAGTGATATAAAAGATGAAGGAATCTCAGGCAACTCAGACAAGGCCAGTTAGAACGCCATAGGGTCAATCAGTTGTCAGGACTCCTGAGCCCTAGTATTGGAACATCTTCACAGCTAAACACAAAACTGCCTTAAGTATTTTGTTCAATAGATTCTGAACATATTATTTAAATGTTGCTTTCCTAACATTTTTTGTCTTTATGAATTGTTTTGGTTGCTATTATTTTTTTTAATTTGTTTTATAGAACTAAAGATTTTTATAGGCTACATCACTTGTTTTGATTGGGGCTATCTATTACATGTCAGCTCATAGTAGAGGGAAAATATCCTAAGTTGTAGTAAGCTGCTTTGTGAATTTTTGTCACTAAATTGGTCTGACTAGGTTCTGTGCTAGTGGTTAAGAACTCTGACTACGGAGCCAGACTTGGATTGGAAGCCTTGCTCCACAATGCAGTGATTATTTTCATTTGGATGACTACATTAACCTCTACATTTTAACATTATCATGAAGAATAAATGAGATAATGCATGGAAAGCAATTATTGTTACAGTGCCTAGCATATAGAAAAATGTTTTATTATTCAGTCATAACTAAGTAAACACTAAATAATTTTATTCCAATTAAACTAATGATGTCAGAGTAAAATAATTAAATATTATTAGAACATAGGATTCTGTGCCTTCTTGCTATTTTTGGTAATTCATTGTCTATTGACAATCATACTAAACACTAATAGGAAGATGTTCAAGACATGAGGAATCTTAAAATGAAGGCAAGAAAATGATCTCCCTAAATCTTTGTCACTAGCAAGTGGCAATTTTTAAAATCCCTTAAATTATCCTTTCAAAGATTTTGAATTGGCTAGCTAGCAGTCAGACAGACCTAGAGAACTAATTCCTAACTGCCACACACTAGGATGACCAGATGACAGAAGCATCCGGAAGGTCGAGATTCACTTCAAAGGCTTTGGGGCAGCCTCTGACTCCTCCTGGCTGGCCTGTCAGTGGATCTCTGATACACATTGTGAAATATCCTAAATTTACTCATCTCTCAAAGAACTGTATGACCCTTTCAGGGGGCTACCCTTTAGATATTACCTTTTGGCAGGTTTTGTGTTTTTTTGTTGTTGTTTTTTGTTTTGTTTTGTTTTGTTTTGTTTTGTTTTTACTAAGTGATGAGGAAACAAAATATTACAGAAGTGAACTGAGCTAAAGGAACATCTCTTCCTAAATCTTCACTTCACAGACAAGAAAACAGAGGCTTAGATGGGTTATGATTCACCTCCAATGCCAGGCAGGAATCTGCGTCCTGAGCCCCAGGGCAGAGCTGTTTACACCGGGCAGCAATACCCTTCCTTCCCTTGAGGCCATCGGAGAAAACTCTTTTTCTCTTTGATACTGAGAAACACTAAGGAAATGACCTACTAATCTGGGTGTACATCTGAATCACGATGGAAAAATTTAAAAATCCACAGGCCAAGCCAGAGCACTTTTTATTTCAATAAAGAATCTGTGTTTTTCATTTTCCTCTGGTGAGTCTGATGAGCAGGCAGGTATAGAAATAATAGCTTTCCTAGGCAACTCCCCATAACATATTACAGATTACCATAATGTTAAAAAGGTTGTCTAGGCATCTGGTATGATTACCTCTTTCTGGATATTTTATGGCTGAGCCAAGTCTGCAATAAGCTGTAGACATTGTACAGAGTTAAGCATATTTAAAATGCTTAATAAATAATACATAAATGCAATTACTTCTGACTCAAATATACCTATCAGTGAACAAATATACTGTATGAAAAATTTGAAATACTGAGACACAAGATTATACCAAAATATTTATAAAGAAGTTTCGAAGATAAATGAGAAATTACAGACTTGACTGCCATGTGAGTTAAAATAAAAAGACTATTAAAGTTTATGAAGCAGTTTTATTACTTTTGTGTTGATTACTTCTGCTGATTAATGTTCTATGCTCATAAGACAGGGCCTATTTTAAGCACTGGTAATATTTTACCTGTGATAATAATGTTCTCAGAGCAAGGAGGCGACCTTGACTTGCCGCTTCGTGGAGTGGTGAACGATCTGCCCAAGAACCTACCGGAAAAGAAAGAAAACAAACATCTCTGTGAATCCGAGTAAACCCTATTAGACAGGCTCAATCCCTGTGGGATATAAATGATTCAGATTCACTGTTCACAATGGAACCAAGATAATTAAACCATGCACCGGAAATTTGATTCTATTCTAAAGGATTCAGATAGGCAGTTCCCAAATCCAGGGACTATAGTCCACATTCTGTAATTGACCTACCCCAGACTTACTGCACCTTTGGAATGATCCTCCAAAGAAGAGGAACATTAAGGTCACTAGATCTTGCACCAAAACAAACAACAAGCAAACAAACGCCCGCCTCTGCTTTGTGTTTTTTCAGACAGAACACAGAAAAAAAAAATCTATATTTTGCACTTTTAACGGAGAAGGCAGCCGAAACACCCACCTCTCCACACTCCCAACCCACCTGCTGTTCCCTGGTCTCTGCACCCCGACTGCCCTCCCCTGAGGTGTGAGGAGGCTGCAGTGTGTTGCCAAGGAGGGTGAATAGCTGAGCCTCATATCCTAAAATGTGGAACCAGCAGGGTGAGCCCTAGAAAGGGAGTATCACAGACTGAGTGTGGCCAACTGTCACTGATGTTTGAAACAGTGCTGATAGTGCTAAGGGCTCAGCAGTGGTCGGCAGAAGGCGGCACTGAAGCCCTCCAACTCTGTGCACTGGTGAGAAAGCACTGACCTGTCATGCCCCTAAGTCTACCGCTTCTGACATGACTTTTGCACCCTTCCTATTACAAAATCAGTTCCCTCCCATGAGGAAATACCCCTTTCCTTCTCTCCCAAGCCCCTCTCAGCACCCAGCTGCCACCTTGAGGTATACCGTCCCCTCCCACCTCTCCCTACTTTGTGGTCCACCCAGGTGGTTTTATAGGATACTGGGTTGGTACATAGTACTTTTCTTGTAATTCAAACATGGCCAGCATTGTTGGTTCTATGTAATGGACATGAGAGATCGTGTTGAATGTTTCAAAGTGATGCAGGCTATGTACATCAGAAAAAATTCATTTAAAGGGTATCACTGACTGATAAGTTAATGCAATGCTGACTAGACAGAAAAACTTCACAGTGGAATGGAATCATGTTTGCTAATATCTTTCTCCTCATCTACCAGCTCTTCCCCCATTTTTGGATCCATAGGGTACAAAATATAAAAATAATTTTAAAAAACTGATAATTAGTTCTAGTGTAATTTAAATAAAATCACTTAGCTGTTAGTCAGAAGTATAAATTTTGTGAAAAGCATGTCTCAAAGCCTGTATAGTCAGAAAAATTATTGGCAGCATAGTAGGGTGTCGTACTTTAGAAACCACCTAATTATTCCTACATTTCACATCTTCAAAAAAATTCTACACATACGCCTATGCTTCTAAATTATGGTCTGACAGTAGAACTTTGCCATAACATAAGTGAGGTCCAAACAATTCCACTGAATAAAATGTGGGGCACACATCATAAGGATAATGAAATGACCAAGTGAACCTGGTTTAGAGGGCAGAAGTCAACCGCCAATCATCAATCTCTTTATAAACAATGATATTATGAGGTTTTATTGAAAATATAATTCTTAAAGGAAAGGGGAAAGAGTCTTTTACTTACTGGTACAGATTTATGAGCAATAGTAATAATAACTAACGTTAAATAGCATTTACTGTGTGCATAATACTAGTCTAAAAACTGTACAGAATCTCGTTTAGTTCTCACAACTCTTTGAAGTATATATAATTATTATTTCTATTTTGAAGTTAAAGAAATGAGAGCTAGAAAAAATGAAATCATTTAGAGTCACAAAGTTTAACTCTAGAGCTGATACTCATAGTTACAACACTGCACTGTCTTCATTTTGCCTTTCTATCTAGCGCTAGTTCTTGCTCATCCAAAAATTTCATATTCCAGATGTCCAATTCTTTAAGTTTTCAACTGAAAGAAGAGTTACTATTATTAGCTTTGTGTATTATTTCTTTCCAGTATGTTACACTCCTTTTATATATTAAAAGCAGATGTGAAATATTATATACCAGTAAATGGTCACTGATAGGACAAAATTTGGTGGCAAATAATAATTTATAAGAAATTAGAACATTATGTTTTCCCTACATAAAATGCAAAAGTTACCATCATAAATATTATTATTTTGGAAACAACTATGTTTTGAGTTCCAGCCTCTAAGATGAAATTTGATGCTTTACAAATCATACATATCTGTTTGTTTTATCACTAAACTAAACAACTTGATTGCAGAGTAAACTTCTGGAGGACTTCACAACATATATCAGTTTTCATTGTGAATATTTACATAAGAAAATTATAATATTCATTTTCCAAATAGATTGCACATGTGAAACCATTGTTAGTTTAATCAGCAAAGCAGCAGTAAATTAATAAGGTTTTACATAGTCACAATTAAATATGTTTGAATTTAAATAATAATTTGTAATATTTATAATGATCATGTGCTCCTTTCCTTCCTGTATAATGGCTTAATAAAAGTTCATTATCCTTAACTTATCGCCAAAAGCCGTGCTGAATTATATGATGCTCATTCGTTAGTACTACCAGTTTTTCCATCATCACTAGCTAACATGCCAATTAAACAGATGTTGGAATTGGGTAAAGCCTAAGAAATGGCCTTTGGGATTTATTCTGGATTCATTTCTTTCTATTATATTATGAAGACTTTTAAAAGATAGCAAAGCTAAAAATATTAGCAGCTATGGGGAACTTTATGTTGCTGGTTTTCATACTAATGTGTTTGACCATCAAAATGATTGTATTAGCCTTCTGAACCCCTTCAGCATTGCTTGCTGCTGTCCACAAAATAAAGAATAAGAAGAGGAAAAGGGTCATTTAGAAAACAGGCTACACAAGGACCAAAATAAAGAAATGAGGTATTAGAAGTTAGCACCTACATCCCAATCCCCAGTGTTCTCCCCAGACTGTCACATAGCTTTCTGTCCCAACTGTCTTTTTTTAAAAAAAAAAAAAAAACGCGATTTAAGTCCATCATGGTGGAGACAGAAAAACTGATGTCAGATTTTTCATTTGTGCACTTGCTATTATTTCTATTCATACGACCTCCATAGGCATGAAAAAAGAGTCAAATGTCATGGTAATCTGCTGGAAAGTGTAGGTGGGTGGTCAGTGACAAAACCACTGAAAATATACCATGTTGGATGAGAGACTGCTTGGCCCACCAGGCAGAGACAAAGACGAAGAACAGTGCACTGATTAGTTATTTCCTGGGCTGAGCTCAGCAACGATCACTGCGTGGGACCCCTGATATCTGTCATTGTTCTTTTAAGTAGGGGGGCTGACAAGAGCAGGAGGAGATGGGTTGTGGGGGTGTGTGTAGGAATAGAGACCAGATGGAAGTGAGAAACCAGGTGGAGTCTAGAGCCTAGGAGCTCCCAGAGGAAAAAGACTGGGAGGCCAGGCAGGCCTGGACAGTGGCCTTCATGCAGTCATCTAAACGTGAGAGCCCGTTTCCTCGTCGAATGGGAAAAGCACTACCTAGGGGACAGGATTGAGGGAGGATTAGGAATGAGCATCTAGTACTTGCAATATAAATGCACAATAAACCATATCTAACATTCTTTGCTAAATATAAACTGATAAGTAGGGGAGATTTTAGTATGACTTTTAGGTAGTAATCCTTTTTCTCTAAAACTAGGGAAACTCACACCATAAATAACAGCATCTATTGACTGAAAATGTTATCTGCTTAATTAAATAAACTATATAAAGCAATTACATGATTCATAAAGGTATGTAAGCCAGCAATCAACAACTATTTATAAAGGTATGTAAGCCAGCAATCAACAACTATTGCTTTCCTAAGTAAACTATAAGGAATTAAGATACACCAATATATTAAAGGAATAATTTATAGTATATGCATACTACTCAATGAAAAAAACTTTTTCTTATTTCAATTCTGCTTATTTAACACCCCAGCAATCCCACCTCATTTGCTTCCTTGTAATTCCTTAGAAGAATTTCTGTAATTAATCTGGTAACATGTGATAATCAAAAGACACTATATCATGTTCCAGTTGCTGTTTTGAACTAAGTCTTAACCTCTTATTTCTCTCCTTCAAAATCTGAAATTTAGCAACTGCATATTTCTAGTCAAATGTGTTCAATACTAAATATCTTACCTTTCAATATTTGCATTATATTAGAAAGATTAAGCTTTCTCAAGACCAAATTGAATGTGAATAACTTCATATATGACAATTTACATCTTGCTAGAGTTTAATTTGGTATCTAAGATTTTTTTAAATGTTCAATTTTGCTCCTTAGGATAAATTATTCAGTGTGCAAAATGTTTTACAAAATATCTGTAATTTTTACCATGCTAATCAAATGCCTACTGCTATGGTTTCTCCGTAGCTACACAGGAGGTGACTCTGACTATATTTAGAAATAACATTAGTTCCCAGACATCTGGTATAAAATTTACAGGGAGAAAGCCTGCCTTGTTTAGTAAACATTACATTGCTAAAGTAAAATCATTCACGTTCTTAGATACATACAGTTTGGTAAGGGTCTGTATCATACCTAAATCACCGTCTCCCCATGGCACTTCAAGCCAGCCACTGCTGAGGTAAATCCGACTCATATCTCTTTTTGATCAGCATTAAAAAATAAAATCACATCTCATTTGCTAGTTCTATTCGGCCATTTTAAAAAGCTCTAAGCTCCTGTAACATGACCTTTCACCACCAAAAAAGAAAAACAGCTTTTGAAAATCTGATTTATTTACAAAATTGCCTTTTCTTTTTATCACTTCTCTTTATTTGAGAAATTGCTAATCCTTACTTTATTTTTGTCCTTAGAGTGTGTCCCCTGCAATGAAATAGAAGCATTACAATTAGATCTCTGCCCATGGCTATGATGAAACCATTTTTTTTTTTTAAGGAAGTCTTTGTCTTCTCCTCATCTTTGTCCCATCACAGAAGTGGGAAGCAGACTCATTGGGGAGCTGACTGAGCAGTGATGGAGATGGCTGTTTGGGGCACACTCACTTTTCCTCAGAGGTATCAAAATAGGAAAGGCAGGACACATTCAAACAGGAAATAATAAGGAGAGATGAGAAGCAATGATATCTTCATGTATGAATCTGAGTAAAAAATGTTAATACGTTTTACAGCTCCTTTCATTATAAAATATTAAGTCAACAGTCTCCTTTATAATGGAAGTAGATTTATTATAAAGCCAACAAAACTTCAGTTCAGAACCCCTGATACTTTCTAAGACACTGTATGTAATTTCATGTTATTTTTCTTAAAGAATATCCCAAAATGTGGATAAGTTTCCAATTCAACAATATCTGGCTTATCCCTATTCACAAGTTTACAAAATAATTAAAAATCACCAGGCATTTACTGACCATTATTGTTTACTCTTCTGTTAACCAGATTAATAAAGCCATATAAATCCTGGAAGATGTGGTTGATAGAGAGGGGAAGTAATGTGTTGCCCAAAACAATCTCTTTAAAGACTGAGATTGTCCTAGTCTTTCCATTCTTCTCAACTCAGACAATTGTGCTGCTCTTGGGTGAAATGACTCAGTCACTCCAACCCGTTACTGGTCTTTGGTGCTGTAGAAAGAGCACGCTGGCCATCATCAGATAGACCAGAGTTCCAATTCTGTTACAGATACAAGTTATGTGTCCTTTGGAAGTTATTTAACCTCTCGAACCTGTTTTTTCAACTGTAAAGAGAAGGATAATTCTATCTACAGCATTGTGAATGTGAACTACTTAGCACAATGCCAAACATATTTGAAATATGACAATACAACCCACATTCCATTTTAAACAATTACATCCACATATGTGCCCATGAGCTTTTGAATACATCTTCTGAACGGAAGATTGGCTAACTTTACTTATTTATCATGATCTAGCCTTAGCTCATCTCATTCCCCTTGCCTATAAATCTATGAGAAATACAAGAAGATAGGGAATGGTCAAATTTTAGGGGAAATTATCACATCCATATGGGTAACTCTCCAACCTATAGCTCTTACCTGACTTCTCTCACAAATTTTAGCATCACATTTTAAAATTTAGTTTTGGACATTCACCTAGACGTTTTGCTGGCATCTCATACATTTCTAAAAGCAAACTCATCAGCTTTCTCTCAAAACCAGATATTCTTTTTTTGCTTCTCCTTTGCTTTAAACACTGTTATCATTCCCTTTGTAATCTGGCACTAATAATATGACCTTAAATTAAAAAAAAATGGTTTTGAAGGAAAATTCATGTATATTTACAGTTTCATATGCTTCTTTGCAAGGAGGCAGTCATTATTGGCCTAGATACTTCTTTTTGGTCTTTTATTTTCATGGATCCACATCATCCCAAGCTGAGTCATAACATCTATTTACACTCACTGTTGGGGATACCCCTTTTAGTCCCATCGACATAAATATTATTCACATGTTGATTACCCCAAATTTATATCTCTAGACCAGCTCTATCCTCTGAATTCCAGACTTGTGTTTCCTGCTCGCTCTTCACTTTCCCACTTGGATATCCACATGTAAATAGGAAATTCAACTTCACCTGTCTGAAAGTGAACTCTTGCTGTGACTCTCCTAAATGTCCCTCCAATCAGTAAGGGGTAACTCCACTCATCCAGATGCTTCAAAGCCAAAACTTTTGTGTAATTCCTAATTTCTCTCTATTTCTTAAACCCCACACACAAACACCAGTAAATCCTTTCATCTCTATCATTCACATATAATCCAGACTTTGACTATCATCTTATAACCTCCACTGCTGCTACCCTTGCCCAAGCCACCATTACCCTCACCTGACTTACTACAAAGGCCTCCTGACTGGTCTGTGTGTTTTCACTCATGTCTTTCCAACAGTCTCTCTCAAGCACAGGAGCCAGAATGATTTTTTTAAAGTCAAAAGAATCAGAGGGCTTCTCTTCTCACTTAGAGAAAACTCTACGTCCCTTGTCATGACCTGTAGGGGTCTCCAGGCTCCTCGTGATCTCAGGTTCCACCTCTTGTCTCCTTCCGGCTTCCTAGTTGAGGCACGTGGCTTCTTTGCTTTTCCTAAACATACCACATATACTTCTGTTCACCATTCCTGCGGTGCTTCTTTCTGAGATATACTCATGGCTTACTCTCTGACTTCTGCTCTCTACTGAAATACCACCTAATAGGAGAGCCCTTCCTTGACTACTTTATAGGAAAGAGTCCTCTCTGTCCCTCACCCATCATCTTAATCAAGATTCAGCCATACTCTTCAGATTGTATTTAACTTATTTGTTTACATTGATGGATATCAAACGGTCATTGTTCCACGTCACGAAATACAATTTTACATTTTAAGTGACCACTTTAAAATATATATTTCATTGCATAGGTTTACCACGATCGATTTAGTTCATCTCCTGTTAAATGATATTTAGGCAGCTTTTAGTTTTAGGGGATCAATATTATTTCTTACCTGTGTGCATGTGTCCAATTATGTTTAGCATAAATATTTAAAGCTTCAATATACATCATCAAATTACCTTCAGCAATTTTGGGCCTATTTACAGTCTCATTAACAGTGCCGGAAAAATTTGAAGTTAAATCTAATAAAAGTTTGCTAAGAATTTTTAATTTTTTATCGAAGCATAGGACATTTCTCTTTTATTTTGCTTTCAATACATTTAAATTATGTCAAAATAGATTGTATAAAATTATATTTACACAATATTAGATTTTTAAAATATACTAGTTTATTTTAAACTTCTTCTGGAGTCTATCTTCATTAAAGATATAAGAAACTCATCTAGGTGAATTAATTTGCTTATTTTTGAAAATTTTTTTTAGCATCTTATCCAACTCTGTTATGTTGCTCATACTGTGGTCAAGTGCATAGTTAGATAATTTACTCTTCATTAAATAAAGGACAGAAAGATCTTTGTTCTACACTAACTGATTGTCTGCATGCCTCATGGGCTTTAAGGACCATGAGGCTACTTATTACTGCTTCCCAGCATCCAGTACAGTGCCCGACACATAGTAAGTGCTCAGTAAACACTTGGTGAGTTGTGAAATTGTCTTCTTCCTAGTTAACCACTTTTTATTCATACTGATTTGTTCTTAACCTTTATTGATAATTGCATTGCTAAAAAGTAATTCAAAGAAAATGTAATTTGGTGTGAAGGGAAAGAATCAGGTTGCTTTCTCAATCTTTTAAAGAAATTATAGTATTTTATCCATTCGAAATATGCTTTGTATATTTTAAATTTTTATAATAATTTATAAATAATATTCTTCAAATTCCAACCATTACATAGCAAATAAAACTCTTACAGTTTTGGGGGAAGTGGGGAGTCATTTTTATTTCTGAATCTTCATTTCTAACCTCTAAGTCTATCATCAACCATATCAATGTTCTATTAAAATTAATACTTATTCTTTTAAAAAATAATTTCCTCATATAGCTCCCTTTTTGGTACTATACTCATTCTCATTTACACCTTTCATATTTTCTATTATAAAAATTAATAACTGTGTCTCGAGGCATTTTAAAAAAGTTATTCATTTTCTTGTCTATATCACTCTCCTATTTTCTGGCCCGATTTAAATGATTCAAAATTTCCATCTTTAATTGGAAATTAAAAGTATTGGAAACAGTCTTTTCCTGCTTAATAGCATCTTTCTTTGTCTCCATGCCAACGTAGAAACACCTGCTGAAATAGAAAGGTGAGCAGCCCAGAGACTCAGAGTCAGAAAACTGAGTCTGCCGATACATTTTCCATAGTAAAAAGGGAGAATATGGTGCCACCCTTGGCCATGCCATACATTAACATTTCAGAATCTGCGTTCTGGAAAGCACCCCCAGTTTAAAGTTAGTATTTGCAAACACAGGTCAAGAATTTCTTTCAGGAGCCAACAGATTTGCAGTGGCTGCTCTACTAACCTTGACTGGTAAGAATAGCCCAGCTAGCTTTTCGTTTAGAAGAACTTTCTTCTATTCTCGCTAGGCTCCTTTTCGAGAGGGTCTGCTTAATGCAGTTCCTTTCAACAGCAATATCTGCGGGCATAGTGTGCTTGACTTGTCTGTCTGCGACAACTAGGTATCATAAGAGCAGTGCTCTAGCCACAAGAAATATCAGCGACTAGATGCTATTTTTTCCCCTTCTCTTCACACTTTCACAAAGATTCCTGTGAGCTAACTGGAGAATGGCCTGGGCATTGAGCTCTATTCAGAAAGGCTTGGAGCGGGTTGGTAGGTGCACTGTGGGGGATGGGCCAGAAATGCAGTAGCATTTTCTATTTTTAAAGTGGAGACTCGGCAGTAGCCGGAAGTATTTAACTATTTGAGTGACCAAGAAAGTAAAAACGTATAAAATTGCTTTTCCTAGTAGAAAACGGAATAGAAACTAGAGCTCTACCTTTAAAATATGAAAGCCTATTTGATTATTTGCAAAGCAATCCAGTGTAAAACTGCACGTTAATAGCTACAAGACAGAACTTTGAAGCCAGAAAGCTCTGTAGTGATGGGTAACTAGTTATCCTTTCTCCCCCATCTTCAGGAATAAATAGTGTCTGTGCATTAGGGTCAGCTGGTAGCTGGCTCATGTTTTCATCTTGTAAGGATCTAAGTTTAGAACTGGCTTCTGCACAAAATCGCAGTCCTCTTATTTATATAGGAGCAGCTCACTATTGTGGTTTTTCTGGAGGTCATTTCTAGACCAACAGACGTCAGCAGTCAATTTAAGTGCAGCTGATTTTTCACCCTAAAAGGCAGAGGAAAGAGGAGCTGGAGAGATGAGAGGAAAAACCCCAACATGTGCCTGGTATTTTTTGTTGGCTCGTAAAGATCAACAAGGTACATTATTCACGACTGAATCAAGAGTAGTGACTGAAGCGTGACAGGACTCAGGATTAACTGAGCTGGGGATCATGTTACATTGCATTAAGAACTGAGATCTGCCTTGATAAAAAATGGTCACAGATTCTATTATCCATCTTTATTATTATTTTTTAATCACTACTTTTTAGGCTCTACCTTCTGTTGATAACAGACAGAAAAAAAATTTTGGAGTATTGCCTTCATATAACAATCTGGGTAGGAGAAAAAATATTTCATGAGTAAAATTATTTCCCATGCATCACCCTATTAATATTTCCTGCCATGTTACATTGCCAATATTTACCTCAAAGTTATCCCTAATGAATACCAAGAATATCTTTTTCTTATCCTGAATTAAGTTCTAATCCTACAAATTGTGTGACCTGGAGCAAGTAGCTTAATGAAAACTTAGTTTCCATTTCTATAAAATGAGAAATTAGGAGAGGTCGCTATTTTCCGGCTCTCACGTTCTTTAATTTAGATCCTATGACTAACATAGGGAAGGCAAGGTGGCATGTGAACTTTAGGCACATTATGTTACCACAAAGGAGGCCAGACATTTCCAATAAAACTGGAGCTCAGCCCAGGCCATTTGTCTGAGGGACACACTCCAAGGGAAAGTTAGAAAACACTGAAAGGTGACCAGTAAAGGGACCTGTTCAGTTCAGCATATTAACATGTGCCCGTTGTCATCATCCACTGGCTCTTTGTCCCTAGTTGGTTCCCATAAGAGAGTGTGATGACTTACACAAGCCATACAGTAAAAATAAATTCTAATTTTTATTTAATCATTTTATTTTATTAGTAGTATTAGTCAACATATAGTATTATATTGGTTATATTAGTTTCACGTGTGAGATATAGTGATTTGACATTTTTATATCTTATAGTGTGGTTACCCCACTAATTCTAGGAATCATCGGTCATGGTACAAACCTATCACAACATTATATATATATATATTCTCCTCAGAAGAGAAGGGGTGGAAGGATGGGTAAAAAAGGTGAAGTAAATATAAATTTTTCTTTGTAAAAGATATTTTAATTTTAATCTCTTGTCTTTTTGGCTTCACACTTCTTTTGTGATTGTAAAATAAATAGAAGATGCTTTTTCACAAGAATTAAGGCAATTTTTGTTCTTAAAACAATTTTGGACACCTGGCATTACAATGATCTATTTCTGTCTGACTCCTCCACTAGGCTGTGTACTCTGCAGGGACTGAGTACACGCATCTGTGATTTCACAGGTCTACCACAGCACTTCTTAAATGGTGGGCATTCAACAAAACATGGTATTTTAAAGAGCGATTTTAATATGGAATTCCCAAGAATATTTTTAGAGGGCTTTCTGTAGTCCATGGGAGGTAATGAATTTCTAGGGCAGTGCAGTGTGGGGAGGAAATCACTGGATTTAGTTAACTGAGCTGTTTGTTGACCTGCAGAATACATATAATGATTCACATAAATAACCAGGTACACTAAGATGGTAATTACTTCTTTCAAAAATTTGAAATGTATTGAAAGTAATTTTTAAAAGTGTGACTCCATGGTGTTGAAGGAAAATGTGGTTACAGTTAATTTACTAGAAAAAAATAAGGAACCAAAGATTGAATCGATTGAGTATATTCAGCTGTATGATTTCATAAAAGGATGCACAGTGAAGTGAATGTGTTTGGGACAGAATTATTTAAATGCTGGGTATGTATGATTGTATATATTAGAATGCACTGTGAAATCTCTAGGTATACAGAAGGATCTAGCATCTTCTCTAGAAAATGGGCTGGATAAGCTGAAAGATATCTCTAGGCCCTGTGAGTTGGCAGAAGTTTTAAAACAGACCAGTATTAGCTAAAACACTAAGGAAATTAATACAAATTATTTTCTATAGAAGGTAATGAACTTTGAACTATTCTATCTTAGAAAAAGCATCTGAGATATTCCACAGATTGGAGATGGCATACTTTTACTACCCACAAAGGCTAAAATAAAAATATAAACCTTATAGTAAGAATATGGAAAATGAAAGAGGGCAATTCTGTTCCTAGGGGTCATTCGATTCCCTCTTCAACCAATGCCAATGTGTCTGAAAACTCAGACACCTATCCATGGTCTGGTTACCAAACCTTAGTGAGAAAGTAATGTTAAGGTTGTGAAAATATCAAAGAAAACACTAGAAAGCATTAAAGAGATGGAGGCACTTTTTTGGGAAAGAAATCTTAATACTTTTAAACACTTCAGAATGGAAAGGTGAAATCTAAGAGGGATTATGATAGAAATGTGCATAATTATGCAAGGCATGATTAGGAGTGAATAAACTTTTTCAAAAAATTCTGAAAAATTAGAAAATTGGATCACCTTCTGACAGTTTTAAAAGCTAAATTGGGGACATAAATGTGAACTCTTTAGTTCACACAATCAATCACTAACTTCAGGAGCTCATTTCTTCCAAATGATGGTGCTTAGCGAAACTAATTAATGAGTCATCCACAGATAAAGATTTTTGAGGATATATTCTTAATGTCTAGATGAATAGACCCCTGCTTGGATCCAAGTGGGCACTTTCCCAGACCACCTATAGCTATGAAATATTTCAGACATATTAATTATCCACCACTCAGTTTAACAGTTATCCACTCACGTCTATGCTAGTCTTGTTTCATATGTAACCAACCCACATCCCTCCCCACCCTCACTCCTAAGATTATTTTGAAACAAATTTCATTAGATCTTTTCATCCACAAATATTTCAAGATGTAACTCTAAAAGATGAGGACTCCTTGTAATCACAACTACAATATCATAATCACACAAAAATGTTAATTCTAATATATCAGCAAATATAGGTTGGCAATTTTTTTTTCTAGAGAGCAGTTCAGTTCATAAACCATCTTCTATAATGATTTCTAAATTGATATGACCCTCGAATCCTTTATCTTGGCCCAAAATGTGTGATATCTCCATTTTCTAAATGTCCTTTAAAAAATATAAGATCTCATCTTTAAAAATGAATAAATAAGTAAATGATTATTTTCTCTAGATTACCAGGGGTTTACTAAGTATAAGATAAATCTTCACCTTAAATTATCACAAAGATTCTATTTTACCTATCAGTGTCAAACTGCCATCCTTGCAAAGTCGCATCTGGAAGAGCCCATTATTCAGTTCTTGGCATCAGCCTTGCTGTGGGTTTCTTTACAAAGCCATGCATAGATATAACTCTTAAAAGTCATCTCTGAGGCCCATTCTTGATCCATTTTAATTTTTTTTGTTCTATTTTATTTAAACATGAGTACCTATATCTGATGGCCTAGGATGGAGAATGAGGCAGATGAGATCTGAGGGCAAGCCTAACTTAAATATCCTGGGAAAAACTGAGTGATTGTTACCTAACAGTTAACCCTTGTTTCTAGGGTCATTCAGGTCTTATGTAGAGGTTGCTGGGAAACCTATAGTGACATCTTGTGGCCCCTCTCTTATTGGAAATTGAGTTGTTAGAAAGGCCACAAGGGTCTGAAAACTCACAACTAGAGAAAATATAGTTTGGATCATTACAAACCCACACACATAACAGCAGTGCCTAAATACTGCAATGAAGAATATTTTACCAGCTTGTATACACAATGCTTTGAGAATAAATGTTATATAAGAAGGTCTTTTCAATTTTACCAACTTTTGGAGGTATGATTAAAAAATTATAAGCACAATATAGCATCAAGTTAAATATAGTTTGAAATAATAATATTATATGTTCATATCACAGGTCGGCCAAATACTAAACTTGTTGCTTTGGGAAAATTACTTAATTTCTTTATGTCTCAATTTACTTGTCTAGAAAATAAGATAACAATCTTACCTCACAGGTTGCCTGTGAAAATTAAATGAATAACGACAAAAATCAAAACAATGCCTTGTACACAATTAGCCCTCAATTAACAAGTTTATGGAATTATTCTTACTAGTGAAAATGTAGATATAAATGCATTACTCATGCTAACGTCATCAAATCTTGTCTTTCGATCTCGTAGTAAAGTTAAAAGGCAAGTTAAGAACTCACAATTCTGAAGCACTTCAGTTACTGGTAAACCCCATAAATTTTCATGGTTCATTAGTTGCTCAGTAACAACCGTGTATATAAAATAGCTCTTGGTATACTAAATGTGACTTTGTTACTCTGTGAGCAAAACAAAACCACCATAGAAAAATAACCCATGAAAACAAAGCAATAAAAACACAGAAGAGCTGCAGACTCAAATATACATCAATCCTATGTCACAGGTGAGTTTACTGGCTGCAAAGAAAGAAATGCTGATTGACATAATACATAATAGACCAGCCATTTTCACATAAAAGTAAAAAAAAACTAGAAAATACTTAAAACACTAGAAATGAACAAAAAAAGTTTTAAAGGGAAGAAGCCACATATTTTGAAGTAACTGGAAATAGCAATAGCAATGTATGGAATCACAAAGTCTCTTGAATACTCTTATCACTAGTCCTTAGGTTCTAGAAGATTTTGCCAGTGGAGATGAAGCTAGAAGATTTGGATAGTCCTACTGACGTTTGCTGAGTTGAACTGAATTCAACAAAGCTTAATGTTACCTATGTTTGTTGCTAGGTAAATGCCAGTTTAACAGATAAAAAACTGATGGTAGTTCTTAAATATGCAATAATACCTATGTCTTACAGTGAAAATTCCTCTATAAATTTAATTGTCATTACCTCAGGGCTTTCAGATGTTGATGTGAAAGTGTGCATAATCTAATCCATTACTCCATCATGTTAATTTTTCCTTCCAAATTACTTTTGATTATGTCCATATTCATCCATTTCCAATACCATCAACTGAGTCAGAGGTCTAGACCAAGTTACTGCATTGTGTATATTACTGTACCATAATCATTCTGTTTCCCTTACATCCATTCTGGCCATCATCTAATCATTCTGTCTTCATCGATGAAGTGATATAGCTGGGACTTGCTTCAAAATACCAAGGTAACTTTTGCAGGTTTGTATTATGTTTCTGCTCAATTTATAAGCCAGAGAACCTTATCATAACAGATCTCTTAGAAAGCTGATTCCTCATGCTAGATTTGGCTTGCTGATATTTTAAAAAAAGATTTTTGCAGCTGTATTCATGAGTGAGATTTGATTAATTTTATAAAATTCCATTTTACCCTCTTCCCTGAAAGCTACATATTGCATTTATTTATTTATTAACATGATGCTTTAAATTTTATGCTAATTCAAGCATTAAGGAGCCAAAATAAAATTGTAGCTATAATCTTGTCTGTTTAAGTGCATCTTTTAAATATAAGTTTGGAGCTACACATGCCTCATGTACCCAGAACAAATTCATTGTTGTATGAGGCATCACATGTACCATATTTGCATCCACAACTACTTATATCTATGCACAACATACAAAAAGTGCCACTTATTATCTAACAATTAGACAATATGTGATTTATATCTGTAACTCCTCTTTAGAAACAAGATCTTACAGCCAGTGCAGAGAGAGGCTTCCTCTAAAGCGGTCATCTCTTAGATAAATCTCAGTTTTATCCTATACCAGGTGAAAATAACCAAACTGTGAACAGTCACTTCAGTTAAAGTGACCCATACCTCATCTTAGCCACTGCCCTCCTTATAATCTGTACTCTAAACCTGGCTTTTCAGGAGTTTTCAGATCACTTTAATTATTCCTCAGTTCATTACCAGGAAGCAATGAGATCTGTTATATAAACTATGTAAACACAAAAATCCTCCTGAACTGATCTTCGCCTAAAATTAGTAATAGTTATTTAAACCTTTACAGAGCTATAAGGATAACTGATGGGCCAACATATAACAAGGGGAAAGGAAGAATGATGCTGTTAAATCAGATTTTTCTGAAACAAGTTTTTAAAATGTTGGGGAAAAAATAATCTTAAAATAGAACTTTCCAGACCATCTATCAGAAACGTGCAGTACATGTGTCCAAGATGTATGGAATGGACTCTGAAAGATGATATGGTCTAAACCAGTATCACAGCACCAGATGTGTGCACAGAATGTGGAAGTGGTCAGCCCACATCACAGGGCAGTTGCTTGTTTAGTGAGTGTGGGCACTGTGAACTGTCTTCCAGATAGTAAGGCCAAATGTGAATGACATCCCTGAGGATATGAAGAATGCTTAAAACACACACACACACACACACACACACACACACACACACACACACACACACTTGCAGAAGCAAGCTCTCCTTCAGTAACTAGAATTCTCAGATGTATGTGCAGATAAAAGTACTGTAGTTATTAACACACAACAAAACGAAACTCCACTAACATTACAGGAATAATAAGGAACTTCTTTAAAAATGACAAAGGTTAGCTACAAAAACTTAATGGCAAAATGTTTAAAGCTTTCTCTCTGAATTGAAAAACAGAAATGGAAACTATCATTCATAAAATTGTGTTGAAGATTTTAACACATAAAATAATTTAAAATGGTATAGCAATTAAAAAGGAAAAAAATAAATCTGTTATATTCACAAGTAGTATGATTTTCTATCTAAAAACCCACAGAACCTACAGATTCTTATTAGAATTAATAAAAGTCTAACAAGCTGCTGGGTATAAAATTAACATTAAAAATTAATTGTATTTATGCCAATAACCTACAGGTGGAAAATGAAAAAGATTAACAAGATACTATCTATTGTGGCATAAAATAACTCAGTACTGAGGAATGAATTTTTCAAAAATGTAAGTCCTCCTCAGGATAATCATAAGACATTCTTGAGAGACATGAAAGAAAACCAATATAAATGGGAAAAATATATCATGTTTATTCATTGGAAGGCCAAGTATTGCAAAGATATGAATTCTTCCTCTAAGACATGATTACATATTAGGTTAAATGAATTCCAACAAAAACCTAACAGGTGTTTTGTGAACTGGAAAAGTTGCTTAAAAAATTGATACATAGAATTTTAAATTACTGAGGATAGAAATTACCAAAACTATTGAGAAAATAGAACAAAGTAGGGACTTGCACTCATAGGTATTAAGATATATTCTAAAGCTGTAGAAACAAAGTGTGATATAGATCTGTAGAAATGTAATAAGAAAGCACATAGGGAGACTCATGCATGAATAGACACTATATTTATGCAGAGAGGATGCTGCAGTTACTAGATTATAAAAGGTTTGATTTACTTTCCAATAAATGATGTAAAGAGAATTGACTAGCCACTTAGAAAAAAATAGGCTTACACCATTCAAAAAATTAATTTTAAGTGGATAATTTGAAAGGAAAGCTTTAAGAAGAGAGCATAGAAAGTAGTTTCATGATCATGAAGTACAGCAGAATTTTTAAAATTACACAAAAAGTATTAACCAAAATGGAAAAGATTTATAAATTTGACTACTATTTTTAAATTAAGAGCTTCTATTCATCGAAAAAAAACCATAAAAAGTGAAAAACTAAGACACAAAAGGGATTTGTAAGTAGTTCTTTTCTTTTTTCCATTTTCTATTTAATTGTTAGAGTATAAAAATAACTTCTAAAAGTTAATGAAAAAATGACCCATGGAATAGATGGAAAATATCACAAAAGAAGAACAAATGTCCAACAAACATGAAAGTGGTATCATTAGGGAAATAAAATATAAACCATGAGAAACATTTATATACCCTCCAGACTGGCAAAATTTAAGAATACTGACAATACCAAATATTAGTAATAATGGGAAGCACACATATTCCTGTACACTGCTGGGTTCATTATTGATACAACCATGTTGGAAAACACTAGAAAACCGAAGATACACATGCTGTATGGCCAGGCAATTCCATTCCTAGAGCTACACAAACTTCTTTGTACTAGATGTTTGTAGCAATATCATTCATTCATAATTGCCCCTTATTGGGAATGGGATTTATAGCATTGAAAATGAATGAACTCCATATACATATAAATAAATCTTTTTTATCATATAGGTCAGTGAAAAATGTCATAAAAGAATATTTAGAGAATGAATCAATTTATATAAAATTTTAAGACTAAACGAAATCTTACCTATTTGGGATGTATTCATAGGAGTGGAAACTATAAAGAAAGGTGAGAAAATGATTACTATAAATGTTAGCCACCTCTCTTTGGGGACAGGGAGAGGGTGTTATGGGGGGAAAAGGTTACTTGGAAGGCTTCTGGAGTTCCAAGAATGTTCTCTATTTCTTAACTTGGATGGTGGTTAAACAGGCTTCTGCTTAATAGTCTTTTATTAAATTCTATAAATGAGTTCTGTTCTTTTTTTCAGATGTAATTTATGATTAGGAAAATGCTAATTAACCAAAAGAGGCCAGCCAATAAAATCAAGGAAGAGAAAACATAACACCCCAGTAACAGCCAAGGAAGCACTTGGCTCTTCTTACCCTGATGATCTTTATTCTAAGCTGCAGTATTTGGGGGCCTCCCTGTTTGCCTCCATTCCCCAAATCTGCTGAATATCTGCTCTCTGACAGAGGGTTACAGGGTATTTTAGCTCTTCTCCTATTTGTGCTGAGGACTCACTGTTCATCTCCATGAAACTGAGCATCCTAGATGACCTAGGGACTTCCTTAGTACTGAAAGTGTGTACAGTGGAGAGGATGAGAAAAAATGAGAGGGGACAGGACTCCAGCATGGCTGGACAGCAAAACTGCCAACAGTGTGCTTCAAGTGATCATATGTGGTCCTTGAAGTGAATAACTGAAAACTTGTCTGTGAGGCCCCAGGGACTGTTCTAAAACGATTGTCGTTATATGTTATCTAGACTCCCTCCAGTCGTTCTGGGGAGTTCAACTGAGTACAGTCTCCCAGTTTTGGAACAGGACAGGTGAAGTCATGGGTGTGATACATCCACAAAAAGGAACGTGGGTTCTCTGTAGAAAAGCTTCTCTGGTACAAAAATGATTCGCCAATAGTCAAAATAACATGAACGAACCATCGCGTTTCAGAGCTATAAGCGGACTTAGACATGGTCTACTTTAGTGATTTGTAAATGTCTTCAAAGACCCCTATGAACTGAAGAGAGCTGCTCCAGGGTGTGGCAGCCAATATGGCGGTCTGTCTTCAAACAGAGCAGCTTCCACTCCACCAGCTTTACAAATTGAGCTTCTGGGTCATCACCCCGCAAAAGGCAATGGCTTAAAAAAAAAAAAAAAGATGCAAAATCCATGAACCTTGCCTAACTCCTTCGTTTTGCAGATATAGAAACTGAAGTTGAGGGAAGGAAGGTGGTGTCTTCAGAGTTACTCAGAGCATTACCAGTGAAGCAAGACTAAAACCGAGATTACATGCTTCCTACCTTTGCTCTTACCGATATACAAAATTGGTACTTAATACCATGGGCAGACAAATCTAAACCAGTGAGTATGAAGAAGGAAAGCAAGAACACATCTACTAACCAGTAGCACCTCCATCATAAGGTTTCTGAAACGATTAAATGAGTTTATCATTGTACATATTTAGAACAGCCCTGGCTCATAACTAAGAACCGGGTTAGTTACTATTCTCATAAAAAGGACGTTTTTCTTGCTCTTTTTTCTTTACCTGCTTTTGTCCACACAAGTGTTCTATTTCTACCACTGCCAGCTTGAAATTTAAAAAGCATCACAAATTTATAGAAAGAATTAAATCAGCAACCTGTGTTCTCTAGTCTGAACACGACAGCTGCTGAGAAGAAAATCTGATATGCACCACGGACAAGGACCTCATGTCAAAACAACTTTACACATAATCCTTCTCCATAGTTCTAGCCACCACTAACTGTGAGCACATGGAAGGTTGAGGCATTAGCAGCAGCTAGAGTGTTTTATGTAGATATTTTTCAAGAAAATTGAAGAGAGAGGTCTACTGGTGTTTGTTTCCACCATGCTGAACATACTTGCAGAAGCAGGTCCTAGAGCAGAAGGCACAGAAAGTCAGGACTCCTAGGTGTGTTGCCTCAGCTCCAACTCTGCAAGCCAAGGTGGCACCACAGACCCTAGCGGACGAGCTCCAGAGGCCTGTGGGCAGTCTCTCCTGGTCCAACCAGGAGGCCTAACCCACACTGTAGGACTGCTGCTCTGTCTTTCCTTTTTGTTACCTTAACCACCTAAAAGAGTTCCCGACACTGAAGCAAGTCATTACTTCCACTGTGATCCTTTAGCTGCCTGTATGTGAAGACCCCCATTCAGGTGCATAGGCGAAAGCAAGATTTAAAATACATAATATAGTTAGTTATTGTTCCTACTACTTTGCACACTAAAACAGATACTAAAGAATTTGGGGCACAGGAGTAATAAACAGAGTGGCTTGAATGGTGAAAAACTGAAATCCAGAGAGATTGTTTTCAGCGGGTATTGATCCTAAGTTTTACGTCACACCTCCCAGCACTTCCCAGCACCTGACAGATTTCTGATCCGCTTTAGAGAAAAAAGAGCCATCTCCTGTCAGTTACAGTTCTGATATCTGGTGTCGGGGGTGTTTTATGTTTGCTATACACACATTGAAATAGCATATTCAATTTAAATGAATAAAGAAAAAATTTTAATAATATTTGAAAGTTAGCTCAGAATTTTAAAAATATTAATAAAAATGCATTTACTTAACATGACAACTCTAAAGGTAAACAGATAGCACTCCTCAGCAAAAGGCAAAAAATCTTTGAGTTAAAAAAAATGCTTAAGTAAATGAAGAGCCTTTAACTGATTCCAGTTAAAAAGAAACATGTAAAAGGTTTGTTTGATTTGGGGAGGAGGGCTATTGCCAATTCATGAGGCTAAAAAGAATCTGGGAAAAAGGACTATAATAAGTCTAATTAAGAAAAGGAAGGAGTGGAGGGCATTAGTTGTAATTTTTAGATGGTACTGGTTTTCTGTCTTCATTTATTCTGTGAGAATTAACCTACAAGGTCTCTCCATTAACATTTATCCAGTGTATGACAACCACTCGCCTAGGCGAGGAACCATTACAGCAGGCAATGCCCCAGGTTGAAAGTGGTACTAAAATCCCCTTACTTAAATTTGCATCCCCTCACTTTCTCCCTTTTTTCCTTCTTTGATTCCTTCCTTCCTCGACTATCATTAAGTACCTGCCACGTGCTAGGCATTTTTCTAAGCTCTGAGGATGAAATGAATCCCTATCTGCACAAGGCTTACAGGCCCACTTGGTCAGTGTTGAATTTGCCATATCACGTGGATGGGGAGAAAGCAGACAGAAAGTCTGCTTTAAGTCATTAAGTCATTATTAAGTCTTTATTAAGTCATTCTATCTATCTAGGGTTATTACAAAAACCCCAAAAGAGAGACTGTAACCTGATATGCAGAAAGCTCTGGAAAAAACACCCTACTTGTTTCATAATATAGCAAAAAACCAAAATCTCACAAGTGGTCTGGATGAACCACGTCAGAAGCAACATCAGAAGACGGGCTTACAGTCTGACTTTCCTCTAACTCAATCACCTTGGACAAGTCCCTCTATATGGTTTTAAACTTCCATTTATTTCTTTTATTAAAAAAAGCGTAATACCACCTACTTTGCAGAGGACAGTTATGAATGAAAAGAGAGAGTACGTAAAGAAAGACTGTGAATTACCATGAAAATATGACCTACTATCATTAGAAAGTGTGAGGTAGGTAATAACGAGTCAAAATTAGGAATGGAAAATTAAAAGACACACTAACCATCCCTATCAAGTCCAATCACAGAAAATTTGAGAAACCAGGGGCTCACTTTATGTTGAAGAGAATGTTTACTTTTTCCACTTCTCATCTTCTCCTTCTACCACATTAATCACATATTTACTAGAAAAGCAACACATGAGATGTGCTTCAATTTAAGAAAATGGAGTACATGAAAAAAATTTATATTTACAAAATAAATATATTGTTTATTTCCAAAGGAACTCTTTTTAAGTAACAAGTTTAGATGGTAAGACAAAAATTCAGTAATTTACTAAAAATTCAGTAATTTATAAAGTACAACCATGCACATCACATATTCTGGTCTCTCTCTCTCTCTCTCTCTCTCTCTCTCTCTCTCTCTCTCTCTCCATATATATATATATATATATATATATATATATATATATATATATATATATATATTTTATCAGTACTTTACCAAGTTTTAAACATAGCTTCAAAAGTATCTAGGATTTAGCTATTTTTTAAAATAGTATTCTGTTAGAATATTATAATTGTGATATTACAACAACTGGATTTCTATACCTTGTAAGACCAATGGCTAGTATTGTATGAGCAGCATTATTTTGTAAGCATCTATTGAAGACTAAGCTAGCTTCTGCTGATGTGGGTCGCCATAGACTACTGGCTGTGTTGCTCAGAAATGCTATTCTCCAGTTTGTGAAGTTGCCATAAGACATTCCATTTTGAGAAAGTTCTTCTATCATCCCACTTGTGCCATGCTTTCAGTAGTAACACTCATTTCTGACATGAGATTGAGATTCACACCTTGTTATGAACATTGTAGGAGGAAAACTACCCCTCAGACCTCGTAACAGTCTTAACGTTCCTGTTCTCAGATCATCACTTTGTTTCCAGATTGTAATATATGCAGCTTGATGGTCTCATATTGAAGACAGAATACAAAAGTCATTATTTGTGATTTATTGTTTTTTGGAGTGCTTAGCCACTTTCAGATTCTCCTTGAGGGGCCTGATAAAGGATCAAATGTTCCTGCAAGCTCTTGGAGAGGTATTTTGCAAGCCTGTGTATAGGGCCCCAGACAATTTAACATATTGCTAGAGTTTAAGGTTATTTGATGATTCTATGAAATAATTCTGTATCCTTATTTGTAGATATAATTCTGATCAAAAAAATTTTTAAAGGTTTATTTTTCTCCTTCCTCATAAGAAAAAAAAAACTTTTTATAAGATACATTGAAAAAAAAAAAAGTTGTGTTTGCTTCCTGGGGAGACCAGCTGGCAGAAAGGAGCAGAGAAAATAAATGAAAAATTGTCAAATCCCTGAATTAGCTGACTCAGTTCTTCACAGTTTGTGCTGTCTTTGTTGTATTTTTTTTTATCTTCCCTTTTAAACTGCCAGGGATTAAGAGAAAAGAAAATAAAAGAGCAAGAGGGAAAGTTTGGCAGGAGAACTTAACTGATGCTCTGGTCTGTTGGAGGTTAAGTAGCTTTGACTCTTTCCGTGGCACCCACTCTAAAAGAGTAACTGGAAATTTGCCATTACACGCATTGCAATATGCCACTACACGTTTCTCATAATGCTCTTCCAGAAAAACTCAGGTTTCCTACAGTACAGTCATGACCAGGTTTGCCCAGGAATACATTTCTTTCTGAAGAATTTCTGGCAAGAAGAGTTTCATGGACAGAGTAAGATTGTAGAAGAAATTTCTGCAAGTAATTTAAATGCCACTCTACACCAGCCTTTCACCACGGCTTTCTGGCAAAGCTCAGCCACGCTAGTCAAGCTCTCTGCATTGCCAGCTCCAATTCTAAGTTATGGCTCAGAATGTCTTGCTTTTTATTTTTATTTCTGTGTGCGCGCATGTGCGTGCGTGCGTGCGTGCGTGCGTGTGTGCGTGTGTGTGTAAAGGCTGTCAGAGAAAAATATCTGAACGACAAAAATAGCGTAGGTCTTAAATGCACAAAACAAACTTGTTGCTTGTGTTTTTGGAAAATTTTGCATTTTGAATGCTTTTTAAATAGTTAAAACTCTGCATAGAAAGGGCCAGTAGACAGATCGCATGGATGGCACAGAGACCTTATGAGCTGGAGGCTTGATTCTGCCAAGGCCCTTGTTCACGTGGTGTGACAGATCAGTAGGGGAACAGGCAGCTGCCACTGGTTGAGAGGAAAAGCTCAGCAATGGGATCTGAATTGAAAGTCTATTTCTTCCATTTACTAAGTAAAAAATTGACAAATTACTTAACTCTTCAGAGCTTCAATTTATTGTTTTTAAATCGGCAGGTACATAAAACCAACAGCTTAAGTTCTGAAACCTTCTCCCTAAAGAGCTAACGTGTGCCGAAGTACAACACCTGCTTAGCGGGTAAGTCTGGTATTATCATGTACTTACCGCAATTATTTAGAAAACACCATTTATTATAATTTCACCATCTTTTCTTACTGATGCTTCCCCTTGTTACTAAATTGTGACATTTTTGTCCTGTTTTTGAAAAGTTTAAAGGACAATATAAAGAGCCAAAATTTGTGGAGCATTATCTATATGCCAGACACTGTGGCAAGTAGTTTAGGTAATAAATTATATCTCATATAAAATTTACAGTAACCCTCTGAAATAAATAGCAATATTTCTATTTACTAAAGAAACTGAGAGCTATAAACTTTAAACACCTTTCGTAAGATGATACAACTAGAAAGTGCCAGAGACATAATAGGAAAATTGGTGTGTGGCTAAATCACGGTTGTCTGCAACGTGATTTAAAACTCCATTTTTCCTTAATTTAAGGTCTTTTATTTATTACATAAATATTTGCTGAGTTTTTTCAGTATCCAAGGCACTGTTTTTCCTGTATGCCATTGGCAGTTATTTCAAGGACTAAGTGACTTTTCTCCTCCTCCAGAATAACAGCTGTTTTTCCCTGTGGTCCTATGATAATTCAGTATATAATTATTAGGCAAGAATCACGTTTGCCTCATGAGCCTTAATTATGAAATTCTTTTTTTTCTTCTAATTAAATTGTTTGTCCTCCAAAAATCTTATTTTTTTTCTAATAATCAAAATATTCATTATAAAGCTGTAGAACCAGGTTTGTGGTTATTTGTGTCTGCTTTTAAAAATCAAGCTCTAAGTAATTATAAAAATCTCAATCACTGAAACTAATTAACTTTCAAAATAAAAATAACTTTAAAAAAATGTTAGCATTATTACTTCCAATTGACCCTGAATATTAAGCTTACTTAAACAGATTTCCCTTTCTTTCACATTCTGGGAATGTTACACCAATTAGATATCCAAGTACTATTGTACAGAAGGTAGTTTCTCCAACCCAAACTACTCTTGCTCTGTTGATTCTTTGAGTAATGGTAAGTAGCCATCAAACTTAACTTCTATACTAGATTTTAGATTTTACTAGATTTTACTAGATGGGTATTTCATCATAACTATAAGGAATTGAGAGAGAGAAAAATGCTCAATTTTCATTTAGCTCCTTTTATTTTAGTTATTGGAGAGTCACTATGAAGAAATATTCGTTCTTGGACTCAACAGATCTGTCATTCTATGTATTTGAACTCTATGGGGACTAACACTTTTTCCTTTTCCCAATTCCCTATTCTAAATAATGAATGGTTCAAGAGGGAAATAAGACACCTAGCTTCCAAATTGAGACATTTATTTGGTGCATCATTCCACTAAAAAAAAATGACTTACTACTTTCACTTGATGGGTGATAGCTTATAAATCTCAGTGCCTAATCAATATTAGTTTGGTTGTTACTGAAGGGTTGTCACTCACAGACTCATCATTACATATGGGCTCATTATTTAACTGCTATTGTAGTGTGTGGAGACCTCTTTAGAGGAGGAGTAACTTCCTTCAGTACTTGAACAGCAGCCTACCTGACTCAGTCAATAAAGGAACTTTGCTGCGTGATGACGGTGAGGAGTAGATTTTCCATTGCTGGGCCTGAACTTTAATTGTGTCATTGTCTGTTTTCACTTAAATCTAGATGCACACTAGATGGCTGAGTGGAGCCAGTGTTTCTATTTAAGAACATGAATGGCATTTCGGCATTAAATTTCAGTTAGTTGCACTCTGCCCATAGTTTAAGACTCTAAGCCTTCTGGAAAGAGAGTATGTATTTCTGAACATTTCTATTTTGCTCAGTAGGTAATGATGACATGGAAATTTTGGCTGCCCTGGTGGAGAGTGGATGCCTTCCTGCCATCTCACATAGTTATGCACGTTCCTAACGGGGCCAAAATATTTACTGTTGTTTTAATCCCTAGGAAAGAATGCAGCAAGGATATTCGGTTAGGATTCACTTTATAAGGTGGTTAGGCTCTTTAAAGATGCATGTGACATATAACATTTGAAATATACTAGGACAGTTTAGTTTTACACATGATTTTATCTTTTCCATTAAAGAAAAATTCCTCTTAAAGCCCAACTGCTGAAAAGTCATCAAAGTAGAGTTGTTCTGTTCAGAGACGGGGAGGGAACAATGTGTCCCCTCATACCACCATAACCTCTCAGTCCCTGAGGCTCTTCTAGAAAATTCTTAAATCTACTTAAAAGGCAATTTATAAAATCCTGTAACCAATGGAGAATTATAGAAATGAAAAAAAGATCATTCTAATACATCTTCTCCCTCAACCTAAATTTCAAAATGGACTTGTTTAATCACAGCCCACCTGGAAGTGCTAACAATTTCTGAGACTCCTTAAGCCTCTCTCTCCCAGATCTGATATTCTTTGGACATTTCCAGTGTTAAAATGTCTGCTTTGCAGCGTTGCTGAGAGAAGCCTGGAAAGAATGAATGATTTGTTCTTTATGCAGCTCTCTCCCTCCCTCCCTCCCTCCCTCC